>JAQGAO010003517.1:0-16846 GCA_034697705.1 Ommatoiulus sabulosus | reverse complement strand
GTAATACGTCACGGCGCTGCAGTCGTTTTTTGGTCTAAGGAACATCAAAGTGCCGACACTGAGTGAGCATACTGAGTCATTCGTATACTGTGCACTATGCCACAAATATACAAACATAAATAAGCGTCGAACGTTACTCAAACTTTGGCACGACGTGCTTCTTGAAGCTTACTGGATCACGCGCCAAAGTAGCAAATTGAAACTGCGCCGCCCAACGCCGAGAAAAGAAAAGACGCATAGTCGAGTACAAACACCACAAAGTTTTCAAAGTGAATGATTTTCACGATGATTTCCTTCACGTATATCGAACGAAACTTTTTCAAGAGCCACCGATGTGTTCAAGGACCCTCTTTGCCTGCCTTCGGACAGATTTATTACTTTTTTGCCGTATTTTCCCCCATCAACCGTATCGCCCAATCTCAAAAGACAACAGCGCAATAGCTAGCTATTTTATGGCAGATGCGCATTTATGGCCTATAGTGGTGTAAGTGGATAAAGAAATGCACGAAGATCCACGCGGGGGTAAATATAATTTCCAAATGGAAATCCACTCTCCTGCATAATGGAGGTGTTTGCTCGAAGAGGTGGGAGCGGCGGCAGCGATGTTATATTAAACGTCACTCCTTGCATTTGCATACGATATCAACATAAAGCATTCTTGTAGAAATGCGGCTTATTATAGTATGCAAACTACATAAGGCAGTTTATGGGGCATAAATTTGAAAGACTTCCATTCCAATCCTATATTCGCAGTGATTAATGCTAGTTGCAACGGCGCGCTATATACACTTCCACTAGAAAAAAGACACGTTATAGGTCTACCCGAGACAAGCTTCGAAAACGTGAAATCCAATGAGAATGCTGAAAAACTAAAACAAAAAAAAAAAAATGAAAAGTCACATGATGAATATTACTAACCGTGATAAAGTATACGCTCTACGTAAAATTTAGAAGAAAGTTTACCCAACATTACTGTATATAAAGAAGAGCGGTATATGTTAGTGGCGTTGTGGATGGATGCATGCCTGGTTCAGGGGCCGCGGTTATACGGAGCCCCGTAGCGGAAGATTACTTTTTTTTGTTTTGTACGCAACGACGCAAAACGCGTACAAAACGAAAAAAAAAATGAAAATATTCTTCCGCTACGGGCTCCGTATGTTTTGTGGTTCGTTCATTAGGCTTACCGGTACTGTACTTCGTCACTTTCACTCGATCGTTTCGTTGTATCGGGAAGTACAGCCCTGGCATAGCCGAGCCGTCCATCTAGTCTAATTATAAAGACAAGCGAGTCAGCGAACTAAAAAAGATATGGGCATGACAAAGATCTAGTGCATATATATACAGGGCGTATATACCGTATTGTGTAATGCGTATATTAGGGGTACTCAGACAGAAGCTTCGCGAATCGCCTTTAGCAGCTACGATGTCAAGTGTGCAGCATCGATACGTTAACTGGTTTAAAAAAACAATTCGCTCGAGGTTATCGCTGTTTTTAAACCAATTAAGATTGCATTTATTTTAGCGCACGTGACTTCGCGTCTGCCAAAGTGCGATTCGTAAACTGTTTCCCGAGCACCCTTATTGCTATAATGTTCGAGCGCGTGTAAACGGTTGGACGTAGGCAAATTCTCTAAGAAAATATTTAATAACGATACAAAAATAATATTAAAATATCTCGGGGCTATACGGGCATAGATACGAAACATTTCCTTTAAGAAATAAAAACGTATATTAACAAACAAAATAAAAAAAGGTGCTAGAAATTCCCCGCGAGCATGCAATTATAGGAAAGTTTCACTCAAATTTCTACTCGAGCAAATACGAAGCTCGAAAGCAATCAAAAAACAATTTAGCTTAGATTGAGTCACGAGATATTTAACGTTTATGCGCGAAAGCTATAAGTAAATCGATAGGTTCGTGCAACGGCTTTTTTTATTATTTATTTTCTAGAGATGCGCCACTCGACGACGTAGACGCGCACTCGTTGCAACATTCTTAAGATAAGTCATTACACCTCAAACAGTTTATAATAAAAAAGGAAAAGACGATGTAGGCGAGGATGCCCGTATATATTGTACCAAATTGATCGCTTCCTTCTTATTAAATGCATGGAATTCACGTTTATAACGTTAAAAAGTTCAAGAATAGCCCGAATTGCAAACAGAATCAATTCAAAAAAGCACATAGGGGTGTTACTGACAGTGGTCGTGATGTTTTACATTTATTTGTTGTTCTTTTTGTTCGAATAATATTAGAGAAAACCTATCTGACCGAGATTAAAAACTTTTAGTCCCCTTTTGCTGCAACTGTTTTTGTCCGTATTTAAATAGTCTAAATCCATTGCCCCCACATCCTGAAGCTGGCCTCCAGGCCGGAATCTTTGGCGGGGTCCCTATACCTACCGCCAAGTTAAGTGCATGAGCGTGATGCTCTACAGTGTACACTCTACAGTATTTAAGATAAAACAAGCCAGCTTAAATGGTTAAATAAAACTAATACATGCATATATATATATATTTATTAAAAACAAGTTTATAGACCAGTCACGTTAGACCCCTCCTACTCCTGGGCCCACAGACTAGAGTCCTGTCAGCACTCCCTCCCTTGTGGGGTCCATGTCTAAATCAATCCATATTTTCCTGCAGGTATAGTTGCAAATACACATGCATGCATACATGTACTTGTATACTCTCAGATTCTTATAATTAACGGACCTTGCGGTGCATGCCTTTCACAAAAAAATCAGTCAGGTAATGGGGTTCTGTTATTTGATCTCACGAGCTCGAGCATAATGATTACTGTAAACTCATTATCATCATTGCTAGCATCGGTTTTCTCCTCAAAATGTTCATCGCGTCATTACGTAAATAAAGCTAAAAATTCCACACTTCACACAATTCCAACGCTCCGCACGCTCTTCAATAATTTTAAGATGCACTGCAGCCACTCGACGACGTAGATCATTAATATTTATTACCCATGTAAAGGACAAGAGTTAATATTTCCGGAACGTCCAAAGCCATCCACTCGACGTTAAATGCGTAGGGCACGAGGTTAGCTCCCCACATTTAGTTAAGGGAACTTTCGTGATAAAATAACTATAAGCAACGGCGACGCCATGGCCAACTGCATCCGGTTGCTATTTCCCCAGCTGACGCCTATAAAATTCCCTATAAATTTCGGTTCCACGGAGTTCTACCTGAGCCACATTCCCCGCGAGGTGATTTATATCGGTCGCAAATTATGTTCCCAGCTTCGTGAAAGGGGTCTAGACACGAGGTCGAAATCGGCATTAAGAACCGCGAGCAATGTGAGAAAATCGAGGCAACACCTGACGTACTCTTGCAGTCCACGCATGCGGGCTACTTTCACACTTAAATACCCTTTGAGGAGCCACCGCAAACGATTTCGGATCGGCCGCGTAGTTGCAATTTAATGGAGGACATAAAAGCGCGTCGTTTCCACTTAACGGCGGGGTTTGTTGAACACGTCGTTAATAGGAGCCACACCATGGCCAATTGATTTCGAACGAGCGATGCGAGTAGCAAATTACCATTTTATAGCCGAGAATGCTTCATTTCGTTGGCCGTCTACCTGGACGACCAACGGAACAATTAAGGACGATGCTACAACCTATATACTAAGTGCAGCGCACCTTCGAAAGAATCTACATTTCGGATGCATGAACTGAACCGCATTTACGAATTGGAATACACGTTGAGATTTTTTAATATAATGCGCATAAAATTACACGCATATTTAAAAAGGCGTGTTTGAAATAAATGTATACATGTGAATCGTACAATGAAGTCTGACAAAAACCTAACGAGCAAATAGGCAATAAATACATGTACTGTCTGTCACAAAACGCGCTAAAAATTGACCTTACCAAATATAATTTGCTCTCTTTTTTAAAAAGTTGTACGCTGTAAGTAGTGTTTGATGTTGCCTATTTGCTGCAGCAACTGAAATTTCATTTGTCAAATAAGAGTTCTCGGAGATGCGTTGAATTGTGCTCGATTTGGGTACAACTCAGCGATTATGACAAATATGCGACATTTTTTTTTTGAAGAGCCAAGCCACGTGACCAAATCCTGAATATTCATTGGTATAACGAATTGCCAAGGTTCATTCCAAGGACCGCCGTAGAGGTCAATGTTTGCTCCGACGCGTCGTGTCGTTTAACGCCTCTCTGAGTACCCTTAATATGCCCTCAGCTTAGATGCATGCCTGCGCGTTGTCCAAACTATACGTGTCCACGCTTGTGTGAAAACTGCTCAAACATGCTTAGCTCGTCTGCGTTATGTAGACACGTGGAAAATCTGATAGAATTATACGAGGAGACGACCGGATTAAACGACTTTTTTCATAAAGGGCAGCATAGGAAAAATCCGTTCTGAATGATTTTGAACGAATAAAATGGCTCATCGATTTAACAGACTTTTACTGTACAAGTACCGGTCCGGTATATAAAACATCTTAAACTACGGAGGCAGAAAATCAGCAATCGTGTCCATCACTCCATCACGTGCGCAGTTCAATGCCACATCTACATTTATGTACAGTATGGTACTGGAAAGTATTTTTTATTTCACCCAAACTCTGAAACTTTTCTTCACGTTACTTAATCAAAATTTCCTTGTAAACAGCATGCGATGTAAGAGAAGTAGTTTTGATTATTCGATTCTCATGCCAAAGGGCTTTTACAAACTTCCGGAACAAGCACATCGCAGCAGCGATCAAAAATTCATAGGCCTACTCAGCAACTTGTACATGTGTATACCGGAAGGGTCGATATTCAGCAAACTGCGTCGTGGAGCTAACTGAATAACTCACTCGAGTAATTAATTATGCGGTGACTAACCAGGAATCCAAGTGCTTTACGCTGACCATGCAACAGGTGAAATTGAAAACCAGAGCGATTCCTAGTCAGAATACTTTTCCCATCAATGAACTTAGATTCTACATAAACGGCTTAAGAAATGACTCCAATTCTGGCGAAAATGTTTCTTTCAGCGTAGCCATAGGAACCAACACAATGGATATTCCAGACCGACTACAATGACTGGTCATATTCCATCCAACTAAAGTAAACACGAATCGGGGATCGTTTCCTAGGGAATTAGGCTGGATCTAACGTTAATTATGGGCGAAGAGGGTGAAAGGCGATGCATTAAACGATGACTCTGGACTTGTGGCCAAAGCCAAAACGTGTAACTCAATGAAAATAATCAATGTTACAATTCATTTCCGTCATCAATATGTCGCGTGTGGTATCGAATAAACAGACGCCCTATAGGGAACAATGTTGACTTAGTTTTAGGTGCCTATAGTAATGTCACTATAAATTGTTAAACATGCTGAAAATGACTTCCGATAATTACATCCAGACGAAAAAAGGGTGATTCGCGAGTATGTACAGTACTTATTGGATTAAGTTGAGATGAAAGATGCTCCGTTACATTTTCAACGTGAAAATAATGCACCGGCCTGTTTGATAATAAGAATGAAGCATATGATCCATCAGATTTTCGTGGATATGTCAGTTTTTAAGATCGGCATAGTTCGATTCCATTGGAAGTTTCTGAGAAAACTACTAAGCTGCAAAGAGGGAATTAAAATTAATAAAACTTCGAAATAAAATAAGGAAATACATTTAGGAAATGTTAGTGGTAATAAAAGCTCGCGCACATCGCCATTATTCTTTCAAATAATTTCCGTTAGAAGAAAAATTGCAATAAAAAACCACAGTAAAATTTTAAACCAAAAACCAATTTCTAAAATAAGTCAATGTTTAAAGAGCATTCAAAACATAGTACGGCAATATGGATTTATCTGCAGTTTGATGAACAACTTTTTTTGTTTCTCTAAGAAAAATTTGATCCTACAAAACTAAAGCAAATATTTTCTCAACGCGAGCGAAAACAGACCCCGTGCACATGTACACGACGCTAAAAAAGAAAGAGCTCGTTATTTATATTCCAAATATTGCTTCAAAACTTAATTTGTTTCCAAAACACAGACTGGTAAGACTGTGTTCTAATTCTAATTCTACAATTTCTTTACTGCTCATGAATTTGAAACTCATGTATGCAATGCATGGTATACAGAAAATTAAAGCGAAGCTTTATAAACACAGCACCCTCACCGCAGAATCCCATTTCCTCTATTGCATGCAAGATCGAACGCATAGTTTGCATCGTGCTTGCAGTCCAAAATGAACATTTCAAAATGGTGCTTCGACGACATCCACTCGCCGACCTTCGACTGGCACATCTTTGAATTCGAGAAAAACTTCGACTACTGGGGCATGTACTTCTGGTTTGTGGACAACTGGACGATTTCCTTGTACTTTATCGGTGTCTATCTGGTGGCCATTTTCTTCGGTTCACGCTACATGAAATCCCGGCCACCATTTAAGCTGCGCGGTCCCCTCTTCCTGTGGAATCTGGTCTTAGCCTTGTTCAGCATCGTTTGTACAGTTCGCGTGCTTCCAGAGATGATCTCCATGCTAAATAACCACGGTTTCTACAAGTTAACATGCGAACCAAACCCGGTGCAACACAAACAACTCGGTAGTATTTGGGGTTTTATGTTTTTGGTTTCTAAAATCTTGGAGCTGGGCGATACCGCCTTCATCATCCTGCGAAAGACCCCGCTGATATTCCTGCACTGGTACCACCACGTCTCCGTGATACTATTCTCCTGGGGGAGCTGTGCTTATCCATCAACGGTCCAGCAGTTCTTCAGCATGATCAACATAGTCGTGCATTCCTTCATGTACTCCTATTATGCCTTGAAAGTTCTTGGATTCAAAATCCCCCGGGCCGTCAGCCTCTGCATAACCTCCTTACAGTTGATCCAAATGATTTTAGGCGTCTTCATCGCGGTCTACGCTTATAGGGCCAAATCTGTGAATCCGGACTGCTGCGTGTTTGATCAGGCAATTTATATAGCTGTAGCTATTTATGCGTCGTATTTCGTGCTCTTTTTGAATTATTTCATCAGGGTCTACATAGTGAACAAAGGATCTTTGTTCGATGAGAAGGGTTCCATCAAGAAGCTGGCATGAACAAATAATGAATGGCCGTTTAGAGTTGCGGCCAGTTAATTTGATCAAAAATAAAAAATACATATACCTTTCAAGTTTGCAACAATGCCAATACAAATTTAAAAAAGTACAGTATTACAAGAAATATAAATAATTGTTTTACGTATTCTGTTCATTTCTCTCCATTGTCAAGTTTTTAGAAATCATACAAACTGATCTTCAACTTGCCACAATTATTTAATTTAATGGTTAACCGTTTCGACCTTATGATCCTTCATACTATGAAATTATATAAAAATCGAGATTTTTTGAATACAATTAAACTAATAATAGGCTAAACAACAATGCTAAACCTAAATTTTAACATAAAAAATACAGTATACTCGAAAAGATTCATAGATAAAATTAAACATCCAAATAATGACGTGATGTTGTTTAGGTTATACAGTGTATAATGTTATATCTTGCCTTCGATTGTTTTTGAAAATGTCTCATTATGCTCTAATTTTTAATATCTGCTAATTCAGATTTAGTTTTGTTAAGTAAGCTATTATTATTTTATATTTAAACATTTTCGTGTGTTTCATATATTTTCAAAGCAACTGATGAAGATTGATTGGAAAAATAGAGCCATTAGATTAAATAATTGTTTGTGGAAAATTGAATTAAGACTCCTGTATCCATGCTGCTCACTGCTATTCGTTCTGAAAAGGGGAATTTCCCTAAATTGGTTTGATTTTGGACGTTCCAAATTGGCAAGATTGGGACAGAAAATTTTATCCCCACGATCAAAATTAACATCACTTGATTAAAAACTGATCGGATTAATTAATAGTTCCAAAGTCGCCTTTTGTGTTAAACAAAATTGTGTGGTAATTGTAAATTTCGGAAAAAAATCGGTTTTTGTGATGATTTTTTTTTAAATTTCAAGCAAATAAACATGAGTGCAGATTGCATTTTTCATTATTATGTTTTTTTCTATTCCCATTTAGTTACTTTCTATTTTACTTTAACATGCAATGCAGCAATGACTGTACAACTCAACCGACGTAAATTTTAGCCTTCATATTTTAGGAAATATTCAAGGGATGATGTTATACGGAATTTATAATACGTGCTTTTTCTGGCTACAAAACACGTAAATTCAATGAGCCATCCTACGCTACATACATCAGAATGTAAAACCATCTTGAAAATGTTTGTAGTCAATTTCATTAATGATGTCAAGCATCACTCGTAAATTCGTGATGAAAATGATATAAATTTTGACAGCCTAAGTTTCTTTGAAATGCAATCGCATAACATAATCTTTTCCAAAAACAATTTTCAATTCACATTTTTTGAGGAAAAATTTACATAATTTTCCACATTTTTGAAAACAAATTTACCAAAAATTTGACATTTTTCCAGGATAAGTTTGTACATTTTTCAACCTTTACTTTGCACAAATTTTCAAAATGTTGAACTCATTCCAAGTACAAATTTCTAAAACGTTTAATTTTTTCAGATTATAAAAGTACAATTTTCAACCTTTTATAAGGACAAATTTGCAAGATTTTCCAATCTTTTTGAGTACAAATTTGAGAAATTTTCAACTCTTTTTGCGTACAAATTTGCATAATTTTCAACTCTTTCCTAGTACAAATCTCGAAAATATTATAATATTATGTCAATTTTGCAGTTTTTCATCAGTTAATTTTGCAAAATTTAGAAAATTAACGGTGAGTGAATATTTAAAAATATTTAAAAAAAAATTCTAAACCCCTATTTAGAAATATTATCAATGTTTTCAAAAATTGGAGAAGGGACGAGGCCCGGAAGAAACATTTCACCCCCAGATACAATTCCTTTCAGAGAGCCTGACCTACTGGATTGGATTACTTGTAGCCTAGTCCTTTGAGACGGACCCCCCGTTTTTGGGGGGAATTCGCCCTAGAGGGATTGTGGGAAACCATTAAAAGCTACAATCGAGGATAGCCGACCCGGGAATCGAACCCTAGTCTACCGAATAAGAGGCGAGAACGCTAACCTCAAAGCTACCTCGCTCGGTACTTATGACTTCTTATATTGAACGCAGATAACCCAAGTGCATTAAATCAGGGGATACCATCAGGTTGTAATTGGCTGTAATATACTGTATACAACTATTTTAGAAATTAACATTTAAAGCCTGAAGACATTATCGAAGGAAACTTCCAGTGCTCGAATCACCCGACATCAGACAATGCATTTCATACACATATCTCACAATTTTATAGAGAAATTTATAAAAAAAAGGTACATGTATAACCCAAAATTAATTTAAAGTATTAAACCATTGATTTATTCAACTTTCTATGGTAATTACTGTACAATGAATAAAAATAAGCCGTACTCTTCACTACGCTATCGCATTCCCGGGATTGCAAGGACAAATCCGTAAACTCGCAATTAATATTACTATTTTAAATGTAAAAATTCAAAGTATACATAAGCGCGTGATTTGTTAGCTTATTAAATGAAACCACATAATTCCGAGTAAAGGAAAATTTTGGAAAGATAGTACGGGGGTACAGTATAGACAGCGAAATTTAGCACCGAATTATAGAGCTATACTGTACATGTACATGTACGCACAGTTCGCTCCAACCCGACATTCAAATTGCCCCAGAGAATGCAAGGAATCATCCTAATAAAGTATCCTGAATATACAGTATGTATAAATCTATTTATACGTAAAGTTAAACTTAGGAGCAGCCTTATTGGATGAAGGAACCGCCATCAGTTGGGGCGTATACTTTTAAATCACATCTTTTTGGATCAACTAAATGTATAATGTATATTAAAATAAGCATAAAATATGGCTTTGAATGCATTAATGAAGCGCACATAAGCAATTTGGGGAAAAAATGTCCTTTTCAGAATGCACTAGCAGACGAAAGAAAGGCACGTGTATCATTTGAAAAAAACAAAATTCCACAAAACGTTCAATGTTCTAACCACAGGAGGCACAGTATATATGTACGTAATACCAGTATGGTCACTCGGCGCATTCCTCCTGTCCATCTTCGGAGCGCCAATTTTCCGACTAGTGGTCCTATATAGTACGATACGATCCCGTTGGAAAGCACTGGGTACTATCCGCCGTATATCAATGCTTGCGCTGCAGTCGTATTTTTGGGACAGGGGAACATGAAAGGTGCTGACACATAGTGACCATACTGGTATTACGTATATGCTGTGCAGGAGGTCGCGAAATTAATATTTACATTAATGCCTCAGAAAACGTTTCGAAATGATAAATTCCTAACATTTCTTCATGAAATGTCTGTCTCGTTAATTATTAATAAGAACATGGCGTGAATTCTACTTGCTACGAAAAGTACGAAATAGCGTATAAAGCTTAAAAACGGCCCTATCATCCTTAATGATCCGCTTCAAGATGCTGACAAGTGCATCACCCCAGACATGGTCAAGAATAGGATCTACTCTTTCATAGTCAAAACGTAAGCAAAATGCACGTATCGTATACATTATACGCTCGAAGCCTCCACGCATCATGAGCGAGCGAGTGCGAATATCGATGTTGAGTGGTCCATTAGCATTTTCTCCAGCTTGTTCTAAAATGATGACACAACTGTCAACTATCCCATTTCTAGGCTAGGTTAAATGTGAAAACGTGTCTGGCATGGGAATAGAGCGTGGCGTCGCTGCGAGGGACATAAACATCTCCGATATTCCTTTAATTAGCATTATCACGAGCCACTCCGCCTCGTTGCATCCCCGCCATAACGGATGCTAAACGGCGGAACCTTTGAACAGAATGGCAATTATGAAGCATTTAACAAGAAAGATTGAAACCAGCGATAAATAAAAGGAAATTTTCTGGCATTTGTTTCGAGATAAACCACCAACAAACATGTTCTTGGCTCGCGCATAACGTCACACGCACGCACGGCGACATGTCTTATCTTTTTACCCTATTTTCCTTTACGATGAAGCTGATCTCTAAACATCCGTATCCGTTTTTGCACGGGCCTCAACAGAAACTGTCAAACACGTGCAAACGCGGCTTCAACGATGAATACAGCGTACAGTGCATCGCTCTCGTGCCCGCGGATACTAAAAATGGGAGCACGGTACGGATTTTAACTTTATAAGAGTGAACGAGTACATACGTAACTTGCTTTTCTTGCGATTTATCATAGAAAACGAAACTGATGCAATTTTGTAAATGCATGGTAATATTGTGCAACGTCGGTCAATAAGAAATTCGAAGTGATATACACAGTATACGAAAATACGAAAAAAGAACTAGTTCACTCAAGTGAGCAAGTGAACGACAGTTGACGTTAGTTCACTTAAATCCGGTTCGAACTAGTTCAGTGAAGTAGGAGTGAGTAACTCACTTAAGTGAACGACGTTCCCCATAGTCCCTTTCACCTATGCGGCGTTGCGAGCGCATTGCTAGGGAAAAGTGGGCGGAGTCGGCATACTGGTCTTTTCGTATACTGTGGGTGATACGTTTCTTTTGTTAAATCTACACATTGACTATAGCAATTTGGTCAAGCATAAACATTTATAAAAGATAAAAAATAATTTATGAATAAATAATAAAATAAGCTACCGTTGTATGAAGGATTTCTGTTTTACTCTGTATTTACTATACAATAATAATTCTATAGGATCCTTCATCGACAAGCTCTAATGAGGCTATGTTGAAAAGTTGAATTTCACTTCCTACTTCTAAGCAAGCAAACATATTAATGGGAAAAAAATCACTAATGCGACGTTGAATTAAACTCGTACAGTATTTCGCATTTGGAAAACAAATTATTCTGCCGTTATCGTTAAAAGGTCAGGTATTGAAATGAGGGGAAAATCTTGTACGATTTACAAGCTCATTTACAAAACAAATCGTGAAATTATTGCAATGCACGTGATAATACAAATTAAAAATCCAAAGCACTTTGCAACGGAGATACCCTTTCGCAAATTCTAATCTTTAATTCTTGCTCGCTATATACTGGGCAGAACATCGTTGAACCATCGAATATGTAGCGGCAAATTGCCCTGCAGCGTGCATTTCAAGCGAAATGCACAACATTCAATCAATATTCGAATCCATTATGCACGTTCACATGTATTTGGAGGTAAAAAACAATCAGTTGAGACAAAAGTAACAGCGTACATAGAATATATGAAAGCGCATATACAATGGGCGCAAAAAACTAACACCGAACAACACGAAACTAACACGAGAAACAATGAATTGGATTTTATTACTGTAGTTTTTTATAGACATTCTCCGTTTCTGTTATTTTATGCTTGCCTGTTTGACAGTCACCTGTCATTTTTTATTTCGTAAAATAGTTTTGTCGTTGCCTAGACGCGAGTATATCTGACAATGCTTTGCCGAAGGAAAAAATAGAAAACAGCTATAAAAGGGGTAATTCCCACGAGTCTACCTTACTCCCGATACACATTATAGAAAGCTTTCAATCAATTTTTCATGCAAATTGACTTTTATCTAGATAATATACTCATCCGTCGCCTTTTCATATGGTAAAAAAAATCTGAATGTGCAATAATAACGAAGTTCAATTTCTTTTCTCCAAATGCTACAAATATATCAGCACCGGCCTTTCGGATTGAAAAGCAAAAAAGTAATTTAAAGTGAATATCGAGGGAATTTTAGGAAAAGAAAATCAATATTGCCAAATTGTTAGACTCTTCGAACGAGCCCTTTTTAAAGTTGGCAACAACATATAACCGGAAATTTACTAACAAATACACGCGTCATAAAATCAATTAAATATACAGAAGGTTCATAAATTATGCTCTACTTTCGAGCATCACTGCTTTTTTTTATCGGAATTGCGTATTTGATGGTATTCTGATATCGGCATCTTTTAAATTGAGGGTCCATTTGCAAAATATTTTAATAATATACAGTGTATGTATGTAACGTTATACAAACCATAATTACAATATTTTTTTGATTAGTATATACATGTATAGTTGCTACACACAGTGCAACTCATTAGCAGGCTTTTAGACCCGCCGGCACGCTATTCATAAAGCTAAACAAAGACCTATACACAATCGACACATAATGTACCTGCTACATGCGAGAATTTAAAATCAGTATGAGCATGAAAAGAAGCAAAGCGGATGTGACGCAAGCAGTGCAGTTTAGAAAAAAGAACGAGAGTGTTTACTGGGCCATTTCATTGGAATTAATTTGGTCTTCCGTGTTTTGACCGGAAGCGTTGATTTATCCCCATGGCAATAAGCTCATTTTGCGTTTATTTTTACAGCTTTCCTAAATATGGGCAGAGCCTATAGCGTTTTGTAAAAAAGGTCAAAGCAGTAGTATAGACAGTGGTTGAAAGCCGAAGGGGAGCCATTGTGAAATGATGACATTTACTGCAAATTTTGTCGCATTATTGCAGTCCCCTCGTGTTTGCGCTTAATCCCAGGATGAATGCAGGAATTAACTTCCTCATATCGACCACTCCCTCTAGTGTGTAGCCACCGTATTCCCAAAGGAAACCGAATAAACACGTAAATGAGTCTATATGATGCGCTATACGAATAAAACCAGAGTTTGCCAACTTTCGCGGTGTTTCTATTCGTAACCACGCATAGAGAAATTTAACTCCTTCGCAACACCGCACGCAGTTTACACACGTGACACAATTTGCCCTTCTTTCTAGGATGCCCATCCTCGTGAGAAGAAATGGTCGATGAGCGTCCCGAACTGCTTTTCCCGCGCACTTGTCTAAAGATAAAAACATAATAATAGAAGACGGCTGTTTAATGTATGTGAAATCGAAAATTATCTGATGCAATATAGGGTTGTAAAAGGCACGAAACGCCATCTTTCAATTTTTATGGATGACGTCCATGAAGTTCAAAGTATTTTCCCATAATACCCGATTCAATATTTAAGCCAGAGAGAGAGAGAGAGAGAGAGAGATTTTGACTAAAAAAAATCAATACATGCACTCTTTCATTTCTAATTTGCACGCCACTTTAATGCGGCGAATGTCATCGGGTTATTCCGCAGCACTCATTATGCATTTAAATGCCTAAATCAGAAACTGAACGGCTATGGGAACGAGCTCGTCATTTCTGAAACCAAAGAAAGGGGTTTAGCAGCTGCAGTATAATAAGGATGATCAACTTAAAATCTTTTCTAGGAAAAGAAATAAAAAAGACGAATTTGTCCGATCGAATTTGATAAAAGTAAATCCGTATTTTAAACCACATTTGTTTCAAAATGGACCATGAAAACGGAAATGTCCACGAAATAAGACCAACTATACAACTTCTAACTGAACATTGTTCATTACGATTCACGTCCTTTATCAATTTGCCTTCCGTCGTTGCAAAGACCAGATAAAAACTCGTCTGGTTTTTAGACTTTCATTTAAAAGAGCATCGCTCACAGTACCTACACATGTATGCTGAAGACAAACACAAAACGAGCAGTTTTCCGCACATTTTTCAAGGTTCTACGAGGAGTGCACAAACAGTATAGCTCCAGCAAATAACTGGAGCGCAGAATTCCGCAGCAATGCGGAGAAAGAAGTATAGTAAGGCGAGGAAAAAACGCATTAATTCCCGATCACCTAACCTAACTTTTAATTTTATTTTGCATCGCTACTTCCATCGACGCCTACGGCTTCAATTACGCCGCAATAAACAAAGTTGCCGGTAATGGGATATTTTATCCGCAGCACTTAAGATGCGTCAGAAGCCCTCTAATGTAATCGAGAAGATGCTAAGATATTGCCGGTGCGACGGAAATATTCCAAAAATTCCGGCAGTTTTAGCCCCGAAAAGCGCCGTTTTTGCTGACAACGCGCTCGTTAGATGCTTTAAGAGACATCGCGAATTGATAGCGCACGACCTAACTCCCTAAAGACCGGAAATCAGCGAATCGCTGCGTGGCGGCACGGAAGAACGGTCCAAGTACAGACGGTGATGTCGAGAATTAAATAGCAATTAAGACAAAAGAATGCGAACAAAGTGAACCTAATAGGCACGGAAAATGAAGAGCGAGTACAGAAAGTGCTGATGGGAGGCAAAAAGCTTAGGTTACGGATTACGAAACACGATGAGGAGGAGGAACGAATCCTCACGCTACAAAAAGGGATTCTGAGTTGTTTGTTTCCATCGTCCATTTGTGGTGGCTCTGGTCAGTTAGCCAATCGGGGAGGTGGAAACGAGGAGAAATTTCTCATCCAGATCACCGGATCGTCCGATCGAGGTGGACTAGAATAAAAGATTAAAATTGTCACCGAGCTAAGAAATGAACCCGCGAGCGTCTGGAACCGAGAACCACGACCGGCCAATTGTTTGCCAATTAAGACCTGCACGCGGATATCATTTCCGGCTGTCCTCGCTCTTAAATGTTACCGCTAAATTCCACCAAAATTCAACGTGAATGAGTGACTTTAAATTTCAGCACTGAGATGGATAAACAACTGGTGGCGAATTTTGAAGAGTTTGATTTTCCAATAATCTAATATTAATTTGAAAGCAAAATTTATTCTCTTGGTTTGAAAGCAAACCAAGAGAATAGATCTTGGAGGATAAAAAAAATGATGAACTTCATGTGGGACAGCGTTTTAAGTAATTTTTTCAAATAATGCCGAATTCTGCCAAAAGGTATACTCAAAGTATTACAGCGATGACATCTTCAACTCGCGCAACCCCCCGTTAATTGCTCATTGGTTGCACGAATAGATCACACACCCACTTCTGGCTAGAGCAGGGTTTCTTAACCTTTTCATCATCATGGACCACTTGCAATATTTAAACAATCTGACGGACCCCTTATACAAACTTAAGTGTAGGGCAGGTTTATTATATTATTATTTTTAACATCTTCGTGGACCCCCAGTACCTAATCTATGGACCCAGGTTAAGAAACCCTGGGCTAGAGGTAAAATGCGCTTTCTTCAACATTTTTTGGTTGTGGGAGTGCGCTCCCATAATACATCATCGTGACGTCACAGGAGTGAGTTGCGCAAGTTTTCTCACGCCTTTTGAGAGGCGATTGTGCATGAACTTTCAACACGCTACCTGTGATGAAATTTAGGCGCAATTGGCGCAATTGAGGGCTCCATGTTAAAGTGGGCGGGGAACATGCGAATTCGTTAAGGGTGTCTAGCAATTGAGACAAAAATGAGCGATTTACTGTAGCATGGTTATTCATGTCCTCGTTTATACGATTGGTTGACAATTTGTCAGTGATTGGCTAAGGAACGTAGGGTTTTATTGGTGTTTGTCCGTTCTCGTTTATCCTAGATCGTGTCATGGCTTTTACCAAAAGCGCCATTTCTATCTGGCTTCTTTCAGTTTTGGCCATTTTCTGAAAGGCACAGATATATGGTTCCTACAGTGGCTTTGATTGGCCGGCTTCTGACTTAATTGTGACTGAATAACTAACCGAAAAAATGGTTAGTTGCACTCCCAATCCATTTTGCCTGATTCTACGCCAATCTTCAACTTAGGTGGCGTGATGTCCTTCGTTGTGTACAATGTAACCTGTACCCGCCCCAACTGTAACGTCATAAGTTTGGTTTCACTACTGGCGAATTCGACTCATTACACCAGGTGCAGGTGCATGTTCTGGTGGGTTTAAACCGATCACGTGCTATGTATTGCACGATGCTGCCTTCCGACCACGGTGTAAGAATAAAGGTGAGGAAACGCGTGGGTAAACCGTGAGCCGATAATGTTGCCAGTTCTGCATCTTTCATGACAGATGGCGCTGCTCATTGTGGCCCGAGTGATACGTTT
>JAQGAO010003516.1:0-16851 GCA_034697705.1 Ommatoiulus sabulosus | reverse complement strand
AACGTGGGAAATTGTGCAAATTGGTACATGGAAAACGTGGAAAAGTTTGCAAATCTATACTCCGAAAATGTTGAAAATTTTGGCAAATTTCTACTTGGAAAATGGGCTCTGAGCTAACCTTGTAGATAGTATTATTTTTAGATCGCCATTGCTGCGTTGAATTTCCCTGACTTTTTCAAATTAAACCATTCTTCCATGACTTTTCCAGGTTTTTCAGGTCTGGGGGAACCCTGAGATTTATCTGCATATTGAAAGCGCCATTTTTTTTAAAAAAATAATTTTTGAGAAATGCTGAACCTCCCTGATGATGAGTCATCTTCTGATGTGTTTTGTGTTCCACGATGTATAGGCTAATGGCATTGTAATGCCATCTCATACTGGCATTGTAATGCCATCTCATACTGGCATGGTAACAGCTACTAAGCACCTTTGTCATTAATTAACATCAACTTCCTTATATGAGAAAAATGGAGGCTTCAGTTGATAGAATTCTTTTGTTATGGATAATTGGTTTAGAATTTTATAGCCGATATTGGTGATGCGTGATGGTGCTATCATCTGCTATCAGCTGCTCTGGTAATTGTAAAATGCATCACATTGCACCCTCACCTTCAGAA
Organism: Ommatoiulus sabulosus; assembly: GCA_034697705.1. Taxonomy (NCBI): domain Eukaryota; kingdom Metazoa; phylum Arthropoda; class Diplopoda; order Julida; family Julidae; genus Ommatoiulus; species Ommatoiulus sabulosus. The sequence continues at coordinate 16,234 of JAQGAO010003516.1, read as the reverse complement.
GTGGCAGCTCAAAAACTGTACATTTCCGGTTTAAGACTGTACGTATTAAGTCAAGCAAAATGAATTTATGTCCAGTAAAATGGACATACTGTACATGTATGTTGGGTATCTGTAGTTTAGGTCGGTGTTTCTCAACCTTTTACCCCTGCGGACCGGTGAAAATTGCAAAAAAATATTTTGTGGACATGTGGAAGTAGGACAAATATTTCGCAGACCACTAAGACAGAAATACAAGCCATTATTTATGTAGTTTTTTGGCAGTAGTTGTAAAATCTAATCTTATAAGATGAAAATTCTATAGTTATTCAAAATAATCAGAAACCTGCAAGCGGACTTCCAAACGTTTTCGCGGACCGGCAATACCCGGGGTTGAAAAACACTGGTTTAGGTTAAATGATAGCTGGTATTGTCAATATATTACTTTATACGTAACTTTTTATCTCAAAATAAAAAAAATTCGAATTGTGTCACTTTTAAAGCGGTGGTGCGGTATGACTTAATGGCGATTGTCATGCAGCGATCGAAGAGCTACAGTATTGGTAACATTTCCTGCAACTGCTCAAAGGCCCCAGTTGATGCAACTACATTTATAACCGTTTTCATAGAATCACATCTACGGTCAATAATATTTTGTTTTTCAAAAATTGTTTCGCCCACTGATGGGCATCTTCATGTGCTTTTAATACACAACCCCTGAAACTGTGCAAAACATTTTCCTGCTACTGCTCAATGGCCCCAGTTTATGTAACTACACCTGTGACCATTTTCATAGAATCACATCTATGGTCAACAGAATGCATGGAATTGTCCTGCATCACTTTCTAGGAAAGAACTAGGCCGACATGTATAGCTGGCATATCCGTGGTATGGCGTTATTTTTATCAAATCCTCGAGGGCATCAGGCTGCTTGCTCAAACAACGACTATTTTTTATTATTTATTAAACATGGAATTTGAAGGATGTGTTGACCATGCCTGCTTTTATTTCCATGGCAACCATCGTAGCGCGCGCTATTGTCCAGTTAGAAAATGTGGCAGGATTAGGATGCCTGGTTCCGAGCCATGGAATTTGACCCAATCCTGCCTTTCTATTTGGTTAATCTTAGTGGCATCTAACTGGTCAAGAGCCATTGCTGATATCTTACATGCATCTTGAACTGACAAATTGTTCTTGGAAGAACATTTTACATCGTCTTTAAGTAACATAAATGTTAAATTCTATTCTGAAGACATCATACGGTGATGCATTATTTTCCCATTGTGTTCACTTGATGGTATTTCACGGCTTACTGAGTTGCTGACGCTATGAAATATTTCAACAAATTTCTCAGGATATGAATTTTTTTATCATAGCTAAAATTGTGAAATCTTTGTAGTGGGAATGCTTGCCTGTATTTGTTGAACATTCTGCAGGAAATTCCTGCAAAAGCAGTGGCCCATAGGACCTCGCTTTAATATATGTTCGAATATTTTGTCATTTCGTAATGTTTGGTAGTTTCGCATTATCATTAACTTTTTTGAAAGCAGTCCCTGAGCTGCAACTCTTTAAAATCGACAAAAAATATCTGATATTTGGAGCTGTGGACTTTATGAATTGAGACAAATCGCCTGTCATCACTTCCTTCACAGCAACATTTGAGCCTCAGGATTTATTACACGGCTTCCAGGCAATGTACATGTACATGTACTGACAACAATCCTAGCATCACATGGGCTTGGCCACAATATGCAACATTTAGGTCTTCAAAGCGTTGTGAATTGTTGTATGAAACCTAAATAATGGGATTTTCATTAACTTTTTTTGGGAATTGTCCCTTAGCTGCAACTCTTAAAATAGACAAAAAATATCTGATATTTGGAACTGTGGACCTAATGAATTACGACAAATCACTCAAATGTCAGGACTCGATTCACCGGAACTTTTGAGCCTCAGGATCTATGGCTGGACCAGAAAAGGTCCAGCACAACTGGAACAATCGGGCCGAAATATGCGCTTCCTGTCTGGTATGTTCAGGTGGCTGCTGCGTGTCAGACATCAATTAGCGCTGCTTAACATGCATGCAACCCTATTTATGACTGTCATACCTCCATTAATGACCACGGCTGAACAGCTGCCACTCAGACGACGACAGCATTGCATGTTTTATGCGGCCCACACCGACGGGAGAAACTGCTTCATGCAGTCCTAAAATAGAAACGCAAGATTTAGAAATAGTTCTGTTTCGAGATTTCTGGCCGGCATCTTACGGTCTTTTCCTCCCAGAAGCCCGTAAAGGCAATCATTCGGAACTTTTAATAGCCCGCGATTGTTTCCTTTGAAAAAGTGCAGTGCCGTAGTTGGAGAGCGACTATCAACTGCCCACCATGGTACGGCACGTGAATGTAGCATGTATTTCTTGTAGCTGTCATGTTCTTCAGCCATGCGCAACTTGCTAATTGATATTATTTTTGTTTTTAGGGGAACGAAAGCTCACTGCCGATGGAGATGGTCTCCAACTGTAAGTTTGATGTCTATTTCTGCACTCGAACCTCGTGACTGGGTTGCTCCAGCTTTTAAAGCCAATTCCCAACACAAACTTTTATAAAGAACATCAGACGTTCACGAAATAGTTTTGCATTTTGTTTGTTTTTCTTTTTTTCCCCTTAATCAAGGAGGGTTGATTAAGATGAAATGCATTCAGAAAAATTTTCAAATTTCTTACAAGCGCAAAACTTAAATCAGTTGCTTTACTAAATTATTTTTGTCAGTGAAAGTTCGGCAATTTTAGACGATGAAAATATGAAACTTAAAAACATTCCAAAATTAGAAATACACAAATTTCGGTGGGTTCACGGAAAAAATTCACGATGGGTTGAAGCTGTCAAAAGGTGTCAATTCCTGCATTATATCTTATTCCGTGTAAATTTAACGATATTTGACATTTTTAAAGTGGCTCTAGAATTTGCGTGCACTGTCGCATACATATATTTATTACGGTAAAGGTGCGGCCACACCGAAGCAAACCGCAAACAAAAAACCACAAACATACGGAGTCCCGTAGCGGAAGATTATTATCTTTTGGATGTAATGATGCAAAACGCGTCATTTGACGCACAGTGCCCGTATGTAGGTTGCTTCCTAATGCTGGGGTACAGACTGAAGCAAACAAAAACAGTATTTATGTTTGCTGTTTGCTCAAATTGTTTGTTTTTTGTCTGGGTGGTGTGCACTCCATGTTTGCACAAACATATTTTGGGACAAGCTGTTTGCTTCAGTCTGTACCTGGCAAAAATATTTACTGAAAACAACTTTTCTGTTTGCTAGAAATTTCGGAGCAAACATTTTTAGCAAACAGCAAACACTGTTTTTGTTTGCTGTTTGTTTCAGTCTGTTCCCGGCATTAGGAAGCAATCCTCATACGGGCACCATGCGTCATTATGTACAAAAAAAATAATCTTTTGCTACGGGGCTCCGTATGCTTGTGGTTTTTTGTTTGCGGTTTGCTTCGGTGTGGACTTGGATCCTACTGTAATTTATTTTCGGTGTGTGGAGTTTATCAAATTGTTTAGATTATTGGAATACTCGCATTTGCTTAAAATGTATTTTTTAGAAAAAATATGAAAGGAAACAATTTTACAATATTACATAATTATGTACATGTATCAATGTCTGGCGGAAGTTGGAGTTTGTTTGTATTACTATGAAAGTATAACGAATGGTATAAAAATTACTCCAAAAAATTGTGCATTACTTTCAAAGCGAGGAAAACTAATTCAAGTGACTGAGTGAATAATACAATTAAGAGATGCAAGTCTGTAAAGGGCTTGAACAAAGGTTTAAGATGCAGACAATGATCAGTCTACAGATACGTATAAAATGTGGACAAATTAATTACAAGAAGCATGTTGGACTTTTTAATAGTTGATGCGGATGAGATCAAAAGGTTGGGTAAGCGGTTTCGAAAGCTCGACCTGGACAACTCTGGTGCCCTTAGCATTGACGAGTTCATGTCTCTGCCTGAACTACAACAGAACCCCTTAGTCCAACGAGTGATTGACATATTTGACACAGACGGTAATGGAGAAGTGGATTTTAAAGGTGGGAGTATAAGTGTAGAATGTGGTAGACTGAATTCTGTCTAGCTGTTGCAATATCTTTGAATTCCTTGATGTTTGCATTTCTGCAGAATTTATCCAAGGCGTGTCACAGTTTAGTGTCAAAGGGGATAAGGAATCAAAACTAAGATGTAAGCATGTAATTATTTGCAACGTTTAAACGCTCTGCAATTGAAATGCTTGTGTTTGGAATGACAAATGATCAAAACTTTCCTCCACTAGTTGCCTTTAGGATCTATGACATGGACAATGATGGTTTTATCTCCAACGGTGAGCTCTTTCAAGTGCTAAAAATGATGGTTGGCAACAACTTGAAGGACACCCAGCTCCAGCAAATCGTAGACAAAACTATATTGTTTGCCGATAAGGATGAAGACGGAAAGATATCATTTGAGGAATTTTGTGCCGTAAGTAGCTCCGGCCTAAAAGTTGCCAATTTTCAAATAGTCAACTGCGCAAATGCGTCCATCTGCTTTGAACTACTTCGCAATTAGTAGCATTGCAATACCGGCACCTAGAATAGCTGTTGAACTGAAACCTGCTGGGATCCAAGCTTTTAAACCCTTGTGTTGCTTGACCTGAGCTCTGGTACCATTACTTGTCTATCCCAGAATAAAAAAAAACTCAGCAAAATCAAAAGCATGCCATCCAGAATTTAGGATGCAACCATGAAACAAAGGAGCCATGATGCAGATTATGAATTAAGGTGGGAATTATAAACCTCCAAAATTATAAGACCCCATCATCCATCCAAAAAACACTACTGCTTTAAAACAGCTATAGACATGTCAAAGCCACAATATCTTTATAATGACAAAGCTAGTATAGAAGGGAAATATCCAAGTAATAATGATTAACAAGTGATGTTACCTGAAATTATTTGCACATTAAGTCAGAGATGGCAACTTTTCGTAAACATAATAAAGATGATGAAAACCAGAGCAAATCAAATAACCTAGTCGTCAGCTTTCCCAAATATTGGAGTTGAGACGTTTTAGCGGCCTGTCATTCATTTATTAACTGCATCAAATTCTGGATTGCACTTTTTTTTTTGCAACAATGCTGCCACCCCAATGCTATATTTTGGGCATACTGCTGAAAGTGGCATTTCTCAAAAATGGATGGTCAGCTGCGCACAAATTTCATCAAGAACCCTCATGTTGCTATGTGTTTGTTTCTCATATCCATTTGCCTCATTTTCAGGTGGTTGGCAACACAGACGTTCATAAAAAGATGGTTGTAGATGTATAAATTAACTAGGCGAAAGCACACACAAAATGAAAGCCGACGGCAAAAGTTCTCATTTCTACCATGTACGATCGTTTGCTCCTGCTGCAAAATGTCCTCATCGCCCACCTCCTCCCCCTACCCCTTTTTCTCATTCTTGCATTTATCCTTTCCGTTGTCCTGGATGGTGTGAGGTGTAGGTATCCTCTGTCGAGCCTCCAAAAAGCAATTTCACTAACGATAAAAGCAATTGTCAGTTGCCATGGCGACGCAACTTCTCACAAAGATTTTTCGGGCACGACTTCTCAACCATGTTGTTTGCCAATTTTTTTTGCGCTCGAACTCTGCTCCTTCACCTTTGCCTCCGGCAGAGGGCCACGAGAAGATGACCGAAAGATACTCATTGCAGTGCCATATCTTCCTTTCCCTTGGACATCACTGAATATTTTTTGCGCATTGCACCAACGTCGTCGAAATCTCCCATTTCTAGATCTCTGATCACTCTTTTTTTTTTTGCTGTTGTGCTGCTGCGTTGCAACTACAGAAACACGCCCAATGGTGCAGCCCTCCTAAAGGAAACTCCATGTTCTGGAGCTGCTGTGCAGCTTCACTTGGACAAAATCTCAAAATAAATTTGCCGTGCAGAGCATGCCTTTGCCTCTTTCGTTCACTGTATATACTTGATTTGGTTGTTAACTTCTGTGCTTTTGCCACCCCGTGTGTTCATTCTTATCTTCAGCTTTATGCACGAAGTCGCCTTTCGTTTCTGCGTTGCTCCTTAATGGACGTTCCCCTCACCAACCAGAAAAGCTTTCCAAAATCCTAACTTTCAATCCTTTCAAAAGTTGCCCAGCAAAAACGTGGCTTCGAAAACGTTATTCGTAGACGAGGTTGAAAATTGAGTATTAATTGATCTACAGATTGTTACCCTCTACAACTTTCTGTTAATGCCAACAGTTTGCTCGAGAAACTGTTGAGAATTTTTCAAATTTGTACTTGGAAACTGGACAATTTTGCAAATTTGATCTGGGGATATTTTAAAAAGCAGGGCCCTGAGCTAACCACGGAGACGCATTAATTTTGGATTGTATTTTCCTGACATTTTCAAAATTAATCAATTCTTCCCAGAACTTTCCAGGTCCGGGGGAACCCTGTGTTAAGAGTAATCTGTCACATCACCTAATGTTTGGTCGCTAACATGCGAATTATTGTCGCCTGGTGCTTCATCTTGATATTTAAAATTTAAACTTTTCTTGAAAAATGACTATTTTGACAGAACCAAAAAATTCATGGATGCAATTGCAACGACTAACATTTCTGTAAAATAGCTTTTAAAAACTGTAACCCCAATAATCAATCATTTGACCAATTGAGGTAATGCTTGCTTATTTATTTAATGACGGTTAACGTGCTAACGGGTGCAAGAATTAAAACAGGATAGAACGGTGGGATGGACTATGGTCTCAACCAATTTTTACACTTTTCACCGCGTTAACGACATCCTCTACAATGCCAAAAATGGCTGCCTTGTCACAGCTTTTGAGAAGGGACGAATTTGCGAGATGGTTTCAGAATGGCAGCACGAGCATAGACGAAACGAAGCGACACCTTGTTAAACCCCATTCCTGCCCCTCATTGTGTGATGTCAGCCAACATGCTACCTATTATATATATATGCAACGAACTTTTTTTTGCGGTTGTACCCCGGTTGTTATTCTCCCAGTTTATTCATTCATTCATTGCCTGGTTATTCTATTTCTACACATTTACTCGACCAAATTCTCCTTACCCCTCACCAATATCAGACGGTGTGCATGCTCTTTTCTATATGAAATATTCATAAACAGTCACTTTTTTTTTTTTTTTAACTTTAAAAAAGAGGACAACCATTAGAAGCCATAACGCCTGAACTCAACATTGAGTGGCAGTTTCACAATGTAATATTGTCATACATTTGCTTTAGTGCCCATTCTTTGTTTTTCAAACGGTTTGGCGATGTGAGATGAGGAGTTCCCTTACAGGTTGGACCACTCGAGAAGTGGAGTGTTAGGCCGTACTCCAATATATGTTGGCGGTGGTGTTTTTGGATTTTTTAAACAAATGTTCGCCATAATGGTGCATATGCTGCATGCTGGCCAGCTAGATAATTTCAAGAATTAATCTTTTAAAGTAATGACAGTCTTCATCAAATGTCTATGTCGAAGATATTCAACGGCATCCGAGGCGCCTAATGACATATCAACATTAGGTTATGTCACGAGAGAATTGGAAAGATGGCATCATGCAACTTTTGTCTGAGCAATTCAAATTGGGCTCAGATCCATGAGTGAGCTGGGAACTGAATCCAAACTCCTAATTTGTTGGGAAGCTATTAAAGTCATCGGAAAGACTGAACCCAATGGAATCCACCTTATCCGAATCTTTCCAAATTCATTTAGCAAACCATGAGAATCCAGTGTGCCAATTCCAATGCAGGAATTGGCACACAGGATTCTGATTTTAAAAATATACAACATAGATTAAAATAAAAATGGAAAGCTTTTATCAGCTCGCATTGCCAGCCGTTCGTTCTCCAGCCAAAAGGCTTTGCTCGTTAATTTCTTTTCAAATTGCTTACAAGTCTGTACATACCCCATGTGGTCAACCACCAGGCTCTGGCTAGCCTGATGCCCACATGCAGCCAACAGACCCCGAGCCGCGTTCCCGTTTGCGACCAATTTTTGTAAGCTTTAGCTAGAAAATCCGGGCTGCAAAAGGTAACCACCAGGAGGGGGCACAACTCTGCCATGTAACTGGGGAGGTTGCTGGTGCATTTTGAGCCTCGCAACTCCTCCAGTTCTAGCCAGTTTGTACATATTTGTTAATACTGTAAAGTGAATGTCTTTTATGTTCAGTGTGGATTTGGTTCTCTTCCCCTCTACTATTACGCGTTGGGCCTGCATTTCGTATTTTTTGCACAATTTGATTGGATGTACGCTAGTATTCACTAGGAGCGGTACATTTTGAGCAATTCGTCAAAGGAGCCCCACCAGTGCTCCTGACAGGAGCTGCTTTCCTAATGTTCAAGTGACCTAAATGATGGAAATTTAATAATGCAAAAAAAAAACAAGAACAGAATGCTCTTTGGGGACAAACCATTCGTTTGCCTATATTGTAAAATTTTGTTTAGAAAACAACTCCTTTTTCCACTCCTTCCAGTTTGGGATGGATAAGCTCTAAAAATGCTTAGAAATCAAAAAGCAAACAAAAACTTGTGCTTTTTATTCACTTTATCTTGACATTTTTTCCCCCATTTTCAGAGAATTTTTCTATTCAGAAACAGTCATGAAAAGCAAGGCCATGCTTAAATTGCGCTTTCCTTTGACGACTGCTTGCGGTGTTTCATCAACTTGACAATTTTGTAGGATATATATATATATATATATATATGTATACAAGTGTAGGGTATCGCACGACTAGTTCTTGTTTTTGTTTTCCCATCTGCCTCGATCATTTCCTCTAACTGACTAAGCTAGGCTTTCATTTTTATGCAATTCTGCATATTTAACCTAGTAATCTACAAGTGGCTGATGGCTCTTTTTTCGGTGTTTTCTTTCTAGTCTCGTTAACTAGTCTTCTTGATTAATAATCTACTGAAGTGATCTTTGCATGTTTTTGTGCCTAATTACTGTCGTTAACACTAACTACTTGCACCGCAGCATTTATTCGCCCGCTCCTTCCCGGCCTTTTCACCAATTGCATGTGCGTTTGAACCGGAATTTTACTTGGTAATCCGTTTCCTACCTACTTTTATTTCGCAGAATTTCCAGAAGCAAAATTGCTGGACGTGCTTCTGGCGCAGGTGAGCCACTGACGATATCTCGGGGACGTTTTACTAATTAAAACTCATCCTAACACATCCGTTTTCCATTTATTAGCACCGCACTCGAAGCTCTCCAGTCTGCTTTTTAACCTCCATCTTTCTTTAGTTGGTTATCGAAAGGGTTGCCAGCCAAACTCTATTGATTTTCCCAGTTTGCAATCTTTAATATCGGTATTTTGGCAGTGTATCAGAACGGTGCATTGCGATACCGGCTATTTTACATTGGAAACCACAAATGCTATGCAAGCTAGGATTCGTAATACTTTGGCATGGTCTGGGGATGTATTATATATTTCTAGGGATAAAAAACATGAAATTCCTCAATGAACAATCCACAATTGCACTGATTGCAGTTATAAATTATGAAATGAACAATAAAAACAGAAAAAAACTATTCTGAAAATTCCATTCCCCAGGATTTTTTCCAAACTAATAAATTTACAAATCCATAGCTTCTCAAATCAAAGCTGTTTGATGGCAACCCTATACATGTTATCTAATCATTTACTCGATAAACCTATCAAATTTGACATAGCACGCACTTTGCTTTCATTTGCACCTTGCTCGAAAGCGTCAACCGTTTTGTATCTTAACCAGTTTTACTTTCAAAGCAACTTTTTTTTTTCCAATTAAATGTGCTGGATGTGCCAGTTTTTGTGCAAAACCACACTTCCCATTCGGAACTTGCATGGCATGTGGTAATGGGAAACCATAGACAGAACAAATTTTACTATTCTTCTTCACGTAATTTTTGCATTTCTATATCGAAATCTCTACCCGAATTTCTTAGCATTGTAAGGGGACAATTGTACTATTTTCAATTTTCTTTTCAACCAATTTCCATCTCTTTCAGGATTTTAACGGTTACCCCAAAGTAACCTGGGCTTCGCAGTCCCTAAACACTTTTCTAGCTTTAACATCGTTATGTACACATAGGTATTCAAAGAATTTTGTATTTTTACCAACTGGAATAAAGTCGAAATAGTTATTGTTCATTTCTCCACACAATCTTGATGTACATTTGGATATGCTGCTGTCTGAGTCTTGAAGACACATCTCAGCTGAATCTGTAATTTTAATTGTACGTTTCCTTTATATATTTCTTGGAATAAATACTATAAATTTAAATACTACTACTAAACGTGCTCTAGTGCTCATTTTTCTGTACCAAAGCTTGGGAGGATTGAGGTACTTTAAATCTCATTTAAGTTTATTGTTTCAATTTTACTCTGGAGTAAATTTTAAATTTCTACCAATGAGCATTTTCTAAAGAACATTTTCAATGGTTTTTTTTTGGGATTAATGGTCTAATGTTATAACAGTATAAATAAACGTATTATTAATACAGTACTAGATCTTTTATTATTTTTTTCTGGATTATTTGTATGCAGAATATTTGTGTATGATGATAAGGGTATATTCTCGGATAAAAGTTTTGTGAATCACACTTTAGTCATGTGTGCAAAATTGACAGGCCGATTTTGCACGCGTGGCTACACAATTGTCAAAGTGTGATTCATAAAGCTACTGCCAAGTACCCCATTGTGTAAATATGTACTTGGAATACCATTATGCATGTACTGCGACGGCACAATCTTGATAAAAGTGCTGGATTGATGCAAATAAAACATTTATGGACATTGAAATAAACAATTTCGTCATATTCGTACGCTGTTGTAATGTTAAAAAAGTTTTGTAAAGGCGAATCAACTGCTGCAAAATCGAGTAATGTGGGAAAAACTACCAATTCAAAAACGTCACAAAACAGGGTATGCCTTACAGAGTATATGAATTGCTCGGATTACTGGTATGATTCTTAATACATTACATTGTGTATGATTGCTTCAAAACAATCGGAAATGCGTTCAAGATAGTTCGTTCATAAGTTGAATGTTCGAATGGTGAGTACATGTATGGTTTTTTTCCCATTCGAATTAATGTGAAATGACACCAGCTTCTGGTATAATTATTCCAAAGACTGTGCAGATATTAAACTTGTCGTTGCATGGTTAATAGCTGGTGTTTTTACAAAATAACAAAACTACATGTATTTAAACATGACCAGTTTATTTTTAAACTGATTGTGTTTTTTATGTTATCCTTATGTAAATTATGCAATGGCTATTGGCGAAGAAATCTCCACATTCTTGAACAAATTGGTCATTGTAGTAGTTGAATGGAATCATTTTTTTTCTCATCAATCAGTTTGTTTTCATAGAAAGCACTTTTTTCTACATAATTGTAACCCTCATATCTCGATATTGAAACCCAATTAATGAATAGTTCACAATGTTTACATGCACTCACCCTGGTCACCCACCCTAACTCATTGTCAATTTAAATAGCGAACTTAATTCCTAAAACCTTATTCAAATAAGGACCAGATATCCATAAATACGAATATATTTGTCCACAAGCCGAGGAAGGGTCATGTGCCATAAAGTCTGGAAGTGCAACGTACGTCTCAAATGCTTATTCTAATATAATTAATCCTAACTTTGAACATATAAATAATACTAATATTTGAATATTTCTGCATAAAACTGCACATTCAGACGTGAGTGACACCTGGGCCGCTCATTTGCAGCCGCTGTTTAAAAACATTCTCTAATTTGTATTCGCAATTTTAGAGTGGCGGCATTGCATTTCCTAATAATTGAATTACGATTCTATATTTTGTCGAAAAAAACAAACATGAATTTAACGAAAAACTTACCCAAGGTTTCGAACACAAGACTCGTATACAAACTTAAAATGGCGCGCCTCCCTGTCAGAATTTAGTGCTGTCAGATAGGGTATTTATCCCATTAATTTTCAAATGGAATTTCTAATAAAAATTTCGATAAATTAATATTATTCTTAAAATTCATTTATATCCATGGATAAGGGGAAGTACTATAAATTACATATCGATTGCTTTTAAACGAATTAAAAATAAATTGCAATCTTAACTTCGAATCTTATATGACCATATTTTAAAATAACATAGAAAAGGTTGTCTGGTCACACTGTCCATTATTCAGTTTCAGCGTGCGACGATCGTAAGCGTACGCGCGCTGTTTTTTCGCACTAGTTGTACGAAAAGAAGTTAGTTTTTATGCATTTTTATCCGTTTTTTAAAAATGCCTGGGAGTAAGGACGACACGAACGACAGCGAGGCTGAAGAAATGGACCAGGAGACGCCTGAAAGTGAAAAGTCGAGTAATAACGACAGCGACACCAGTGATGGATCTGCAACAGATGATGATGACAGCTCTGGTAAATTGTCTATTTATGCCACAAAATAAACAAGATTATGCTGTAAGGAAGCCCCTATAATCACCTGAGAACATTTCCCAACATGTGCTGCAGTTATTGCAACAAATAAGAGTCATTGCCTTGCAAATGGTGGAGTAAATAGTAGTGCAAGCTATAAAGATGCTAAAGTTTCTAAATGACTTGCACTAGCTTTAGGTTATTTCTGATATTTGACTTAAAACAAATAGCTCAGCCATGATGTGTGTCAGTTTTCTCCAACTGGTAACTATACATGTTAAGTATGATCTACCTATTCTATTATATTTTTTACCATACAGCCAGTACAGATAGTACAATTTGGTAAGGGTGCTCATTATGAAAATTAAGTTAGACTAAGCAGTCTGGTAATGATGGACCCCAACATCACAATTAACAATTAAACGCTGTAAAATACCGCAACCATAAAAGTTTGTTTTATTAAAAAAAACACTGTTTCGGCGCGACATCAGTCATCGTCAAGTGTCATTGTAGCGATATACGGTCATCTCTCCTACATCCATTTGCAAACTTTGTTGGTTTTCAATTTGTAGTCAACAATTCCATCCCTGATACAATTTACAGCTTATACAAACTTTTATGGTTGCGGTATTTTACGGTGTTTGTTAGTTCAATTTCAACCACTTCATGATAGAAAATGAACATCATAATTAAGTTATATTTCCCATATTTGGGACCTTAACGAGGAGCATGGGAGGGGACATGAAGACGGTCATAGCCGATTTAATATAGGAACTATCCCAGCATTCGCCTGGAAGTATTGAGGGTAGCCATGAAATACACTAATCATGGATAGCCGATGCAAGAATCGAACCCGTGTCTAAGAAATGCGAGGCGAGGATGGTGACCACTCGCCCATAATGCTCTGTGCAACACGAGTACCCCGTCTGATGGAAGCCGAGGTTAGGTTTCTCTCTGCATCTAAGCCCGAGCTATAAACAAGTTTTTTTTTGTAGATATGGATGAGGTGGAGTGCGAGAGGAGGCGGAACGAGTGCCTCTACGATATGGCGGATTTGGAAAGACAATTTTCAATGCTGAAAGAACAGTGAGTATTTTTGCATTACGCGTTATCTTAATTGAGAATGGCTTGCAGTTGCAAAGTTTAACAGAATTTAACGTTTTCTCTAGGCTTTACAAGGAAAGAATGACTCAAGTAGAGAAAAAACTTCAAGAAGTCCGGATTGGCTGTGCCTCTGAGTATTTGCAGCCACTTGAAGAGCTCCAAGAGAACATGAGGATACGATCAGAAGTGGCAGGTAGGACTTAAGTTCTGATTATAGCTTTTTTGACAAGCTGAAATTGAGCCAACTTGAAATAAATGGGGCACGTTGCTGTACAATTTTTGGAATTTTTAATTTTTTAGGAATTCTACGAGAGTACAAACTGGCCAATATAAAAAACAAACATGAAGCAGAATTGCTAGCAGCGCGGCAAAATTTTGATGTGAGTTGAAACTGCGAGTATTCAATGTGATTGTAAATAAATTACCATGTTAGTAGCTATAAATGAGAACGTGGTATCTTTCCTTTTTTAAGAGTGAAAAGATAATAGTTAGAGATGTGATGCAGATTGAGATGGAAGACAAGATCAGAAGGTTAGAGGAAGACAGGAATAGTATTGACATCACGTCAGGTAAGTACCGTTACCTTTTAACTGTGTATGTCTGGAGTTTTCTCAATTTTATTTACGAAATCCTTGCTTATGCACCCTTTTATTTGACCATTCAGATCTCTGGAATGAGCAGGTCAACCACAAAAAGAATCGGCGGAAAACAGATCCCACAAATCTGGATAAGAAACGAAAAGCTGTTACTGTTTCTGATATCCTTTTCCATTTGCTTTTTCTTCCTCAGTTGAAGAATGTTATCTTTCAGGGTGGCCACAAAATTTTCATTTTCAATTTCCCTGACTTTAGCAAAATTATTTCGCAGACCACTAAGTCAGAAATGCAAGCCATTATCAATACATTTTTGGTAGTTGTAAAATATGATATTTTAAGATGAAAATTCTATAGTTATTTAAAATAATCAGAAACCGAGTGGACCTACAAACTTTTATCGTGGCAGTGGCAGAAAATTTCTGCGAGCATGCACCAGTCCACGGACCCGTAGTTGAGAAACTGCGCTTTAAAGAAAATTCAATACTGCGCAGACTCTGTTAAATGCAATGTAAAACTTTGGACCTTGTCATTCACATTATTTAAGATTGTATAAATTTATCTAACTGCTATTTTGAAACTAAAGGCAAGCTAAGAAATGTTGGAAATTTTAATGTCTGATGAATGAAGTACTTTTGCGTATACCTGACGAAAGAAGTGACGAAGAGTGAGTTTCTGAAGTTTTATGCCATTTTTTAAGTGAGTCCGCATCATGTCTAGTTTTTTTTCATTTACTTACAGCGCGCTTCGATAAAAGTTTAACTTTCATTGTCCGAAGGACCACTGGTAGCACTCGTTAGCGAAATTAAATCAATATTGCATATTGATTACGTAACACTGTTTTCTAACGTAGATACAAAGCTGGTGGTCAGAAAAAATTAAGGTTTAAAGTTAAACTATGCAGAAAGTATCTAAAAAATTAGCGAATGCGTTGTCCTTTATACTTTGAAAACCAATTGTGATAAAATTCTAATTGCATGTTGATGCCAAGTTAAATTATAAATATTTACAGAATACATTTCTGTTATTTTGCTACTCACTTTTCCTTAACTCTTCTTACGTCCATATATTGTATATATGCTTAGAGAAGAAGATATCCTAGAAGACTGGGCAATAATTAAAAAGGTAAAATTTGGGGTTGAAAAACTTTTCCCCCATTGTCAGCATTTCACCTCAACTTCTATTCCTGTTTCATAGGCTCTCAAAACGGTAAAAAGGACCTTAATCTGAATGTCAATTAGGCTGCAGTTTGACTGACATCCCATATGTACCAGAGCTATTTTTCTACGACTTACAGTATCTTCTCCATACTTCCATCTTTGGATAAATCGCCTCTTCCGCCGATGGATCCCGCATCAAGATTTGAGTCCTAGATGATATTAGATTGAGTTATTTTAGTAGTACCATTTGTCATCTCAATCCAATTCAACTCAGTACCCTACTGTCAGCATGAGAATGCCACGTGGTAGTGGAGCAAAAGTCCATCTTGCCAGTATTTAAGACTTAAACATTATCATCCAATGATTTTAATTGATTTTTTTTTGTGTACAGAATAAATTTGGTGTTAGTAATAAATTTGTTTACGAATATATAAGTCAACTCTTTGTGGGTAAACCATTTTTTTTGGTGTTTTAAAGCCAAGAGCTTGGGAGATGGATAGTCTCCTTTTCAAGGCGCTTTATTTACGCATTATTTATGTGTTAGTCAAACAAATTAAACACATAATGGTAATATTTGTAATTAGAGACTAGTGTTAATCTCTAAAATGATATACTATTCCTTGAACACATCAAAATGTGACTCGACAAATACATTTTTTCTAAAGATAAACTTAAAATCTTTCTTGTTCTGGAGAATTGGTCCTTTACTGACATGATTAATAAATAAAGACAACTTTTTTTTGTTGGAGCTTCAAGTTTCCAAAACATGTGTCTTATATATAGAGGGGTGTTCATTAAGTTTCCACAATCATTAAAAAATGGCTGTATGGATTTTAAAGAAATTCCATCATTCCTGAACATATTTCAACATTAAAAGATGTTTCAAAAATTGCCCGTGCTTAAAATTCGAAAGCAAAGATGGACTCAGAGGATAGAGTG
>JAQGAO010003515.1:0-16853 GCA_034697705.1 Ommatoiulus sabulosus | reverse complement strand
GGGTATCATTATACAAATTAAGTCAGACTAAGCAGTCTAGTCATGATGGACCCCAACATCACCATTTAAGTTATATTTCCCGTATTTGGGATATTAAAGTCTGAACAAAGTCTGAAATAGCATAAGACTACGAACAGGGTGCGCCGATAAATACCGACTCAGTAAAGGCCATCGTTATAGTAAAAACAAATCAAATTTGGAAACAATCTCGATGCCCGCAGCTGACCAGCTCCCCCCAATGCTGCTAAAGAGTAGCAAACCACGCTCACTCCGATGTACGCGTGGTTTGCCGTCGCAGGGGGCTGCATTCCAGGATTTCAATTCGCAGCCATTTTAATTAGGACGCAGTGCGCGTATTCATGAGGCAAAGTGAAAAATGAAAAGGTGGATTGGCGCAGCGAGCGAGCTAAGGTTTCGGAAACAGGAGCCAAAGTGAATTACATTATTCAGGCACAATGTTTGTTCGCTTCATGAATATATTTAGCGGAGGTTTGATCAGATGGCTCCGAACAACGGCATTCCGTCCGCTTTAAGGCCCTATAGGTAGGCATAATTTATGGCGAGTTAGAGTTCATCGAAGCTCACTTCTCGGCGATGATAAATGACTGCCAAGAAGTATCTTTACTGCGCCAATCCTCGAGGCTCCCGTCTTCTGCATTAGCGCAAAACTACGCGCAGCTTCGTACTTTCGCAGCTAGCCCCCAGAAAGAACCAATCACCCGAGAGGCGGCAAAAATAGCTCCTATTTTCTACCTTTTTGCTTCGTGATTTATCACCCGGGCCACGGAGAGAAGCGCCGAGGTGACACTGCCTAAATGAAACTAAATTTTATTGCCAAAACATGAAATTTTGACGCGCCACTCAATTACCTTCGACTGCGAACGCCGTCCAACTTCTAGCTGCTGCTTTGACAAGCAGCCCGCTGGACAATCGCACTTCCTACGTTCATTGGAAATCTTGCCGCTACGACGATTGAAAAGTTGGGATTGAACGGAGGTTTTAAGGACTAAAACCCTAAGGTTATTTGCAACTTAACGCCGCGTCTACGGGCTGTACGTGAAAGAGACAACTTGCCTTCCGGAGATATTCATGCGCCGAGGAAGACAACCTGCCTCGTCATCTCCGGAAGAGTACAAATATATTGCCTGACCGTGGAAGTAACTTCCTGTCGCAGCTCACTTATTTTTATCAAGTTATTTTATTTTTTTTAGACGTTCAGCAGGCGGCAGCACCGCGAGCAACTTCTCTCTCATAGCGCGGACAACGTCTGAATAAACGGGGCTACAGTGGAACCTCATTAAGAAGAACTCGATTCAAACGAAATTCTGATAGTAGGGCCTACCAACTCATTTCCAGTCACCGTCCTAGGGCTCGAGCTCCCGAGCATTTGCGCTAAGTTACATTAAAACGAACTATAAACGATATAAAAAGGTACGTTAAAATGAAATTCCCCGATAAAAGTTGCTGCACATTCTTATTCATATACATTTACATGTCACGTGGGGTAGTATTTGATCCAAACGTATTCTTATTGCAGTTGAAGTCATGTTTTGTCTGATTTCTGATAATGCGAACTACGGTTTAAACGAACAAATGATGACGTCCCTTGAGTTTCGTCTTAACGAGGCTCGACTCGATTTCAACATGTATTACGCGAGTTCGTCTTAAAGAGCTTCCACCGCTATGTCCTGCTGGATATACGCGTAGTTCTTCAGCGTTGACCATTTTCGAGGAACATCCGCTTTAATCTCACGAAGGCGCCTTCTGTAGGCACATTTTTGACGCATTTTAAATCCGCGCTTAAGTTAAGGAGAGCGAGAAAAGTAAATCCTAGCATTGGAGAGCAACTGGGAAAGCCTGGTCATTTTTTCCTCCAAAAGCCCCCTTTTTTTTGGGTTGGTCTTCGGGCTTAAGAGTGCATGCCTACGTTCGGTGAGGTCATTAAAGAGACAATCCAGTACTCGAAAGGAAATCCTAAGCCTTCAAAAGTAACTGATTGCAATTAAGTGTATCCTAAGTGAACCCTTTATTTCCAAACTCCCGAGAAAAGCAATTAACGGCCTTAATGGTGCTCAACCATAAATTGATTCTTTTCGGGGCGGCCATTTTGTCCATTCCGGCCAATCCTCAGTTTTCCTATCTGCCCCCATTTGGAGCGAGTTTTACGACGCTGCAGCTAAGTACATGCAATAGACGGAAGGGCTTTTATGTCGGAAGCAGGTGGAATTGCATTTTTGGATTCAAATAGAGAATCAATGCGGCCACTTCCGCGAAATAAATGTTTTAAACGAAAATCAGGCCAATGTTTGACCACCAAAGTGGATTTTACCGACCAGGACGATGCATTATGCATTCGAGTACTCTCGATAGGGACGCATAGCTTAGTAGGCTGAAGAAAGGACGAATGTTAGGACCAACTTCAACGGACAGTGTCCGGTAGTGAGTGGAGCAAACGCCGCTTGGGACGCTATTTCAAAAAAAATGGCACGTGACTCGGCCGCTTATGCATCGAAGTAAAAGCTGACGTCATACACTGTAACTTGGGTAACCCAATGACAACGATTTAAAATCAAAGACCGAATCGATCAAATTCCTGCAACGGTAAAAACTTATACTCTTTTTTAATATATATTTTTTTAAATAATGGAAAAGAAAATTTAAAATAAAACTTACATTTATTTATTACATAACACTATATTTTAATAATTTCTTACTTAAGTAATTTTAATTAAGTAAATCGTATAATTTTGAAAAAAAAGTTATACCGGTGTCCCATTTCAAAGGATCCACTGATACATCTCGGAGAATAGGCATGCTATGAAAAATAGTACATGTATATATACTAGACAAAAGTTGTTTATTTCGAAGGATGTCACACAATATGGTGCTGTCTGTTTTAGCCTAGATTTCGCTGTTTTAGGTCAAGTAAAATTTAACAACATTTTTTTTTAATGGAACACTGTTTGTTATATTGAAGATTCAAATACTACGTAAAAATACCGTACATAATTATTATTTGGAACGTTATTTTATAAATAGTGACGCCGTATGCCTTTCAAACCCAACAACTTTTGTCTCGATTTTATTTTTCGTAATATGCTTACAATTTTTATTTTTCGTAATATGCTTACAATTTTTATTTTCCGAGATCAGTGTCTGATCCTTGCAAACTGCATTCAGGTATACTGTATTTACACCCTGCTAATTTCCCTCAATACAATTAAAATCTTTAATTCGTTAGAAATTAAGGAATGGCGTCATCATCAGAACTTTTATGAATGACACCATCATCAGAACGTTTATGAATGACGTCATCATCAGAACGTTTATGAATGACGTCATCATCAGAACTTTTATTAACGACATCATCATCAGAACTTTTATGAACGACGTCATCATCATAACTTACGAATGACGTGATCATCAGAATTTTAATAAATGGTGCCGTCAAAATTTTAATGAATGAAGTCATCAGAATTTTAATAATTGATGTCATTCATTAACAATATCCCATATTTCGGACACCTTTTCCGACTAAACTCGGACATTTATTCCAAAATTCGAAACTCCAAAACAAACCCCTATACTGTACGTCCAAAGTTTAAACATTTGTAACGAATCGTGGATGGAAGTCATCTTCGAGCTTGAAATCTGTCCATGGACCTTTACTTTTAAGAGAAAAAAAAATGAACGAGAATATTCAACGATTTTACAATAAATAAGAGAAGATAAATGTTACAAATTTTCTAAACCAGAATTATAGTTGACTATTACTGATTTTGGTATTTAGAAATGAATGACCACCTCTATACTGTCACGAACTGTCGCTTTTACGTCGAACCCCCGACGGCCCCATTTCGCAACGACGTCGTCCAAACCTCCATCTAACTGGCGAACCATTCGAGATTAAACTTCTATTTGAGTGACAATCTCATTTTTGGCCATATTTCTTGCTGTCAAAAAAACGGAGAATAATAAATGAAAAATGCAAGCTGCGGTCAGCGCGGTTCGCGGACGAGAACTAATGACCATTTTAAAATTATAATTGATAGTTTCGATTTGTGGGCTCTCCTCGGGATCCCCATTCATTTAGTTTCGTTGAAAATTCAGGAAATGCACGCTGTTCAGAAACAGCAATCACTTCCGGAAATCGCGAGAGGGTTCCCCGCCGTCAATTTCAGCTTTTGTACGAGCTTTGCAAACCAGCGACTACTCGAACAAAAAAAAAATATGAAATCCAAAATGATCTTAGTTTCGTCGAACGTACGTTTGTTTGCATTCGTGTATCCAATCAATTTTCGGGACTTTTATTGACCTTTTCTAAGATTTCAGCTTCTCGAGTAACGACAGTTTTTGATATTTCGGGAAAAAACTCATCCCGGAGATAAGTATTTTCATCGTGAATGAAAATCTTCAGTTTTTCCGATATTTCGCTGAGGTAGAAGCTGAGACTTCCGTCTTATTTCTTACGTCTTGTACAGAGTGTTTCGTTGAATCCCCTCGTAAAACGAATGCTGTTATAATGTACAACGGAGATGGGCGAGCTGAACTGCAGAGCTGAGTCGAGTTTTTCGAGTTTTGCTTGGAATCGATTACTCGAGATTCACTAATAATTGCTCTACCATTAATTTGCTATGAAGTAGCCAGTGGCTATTGTTGTTTGAGTCGAGATAATTTTTTTCAGATTTGAAATTTTTGAAATTCCGAGCTTTACGGCTCAAAAATAGTTGCTCAAAGTCGGCATTTCAACACCAAAAAAAACTCCTTTTGACTCGAAAACATCTCTAATGTACAACAAAGGCCAGACATCACTATGAAACACCGCTGTTAAGATATCCACTTTACTTAATACACGTAGTTTAGGGGTAGTTAAACATATGGGTACTCAGACGGCAGCTTTGCGAATGACAACGTGTTACGATGGACATTTTACTTATTACATGTAGTTAATAATAGGGGCACTCAGACCGAAGATTTACGAATGGCACTTTTGACAGTCATTAAATTGCACGTACAAAACCTCTACTAATTACATGAATAGTTTAAACAAATTCGAGGATCACTGTTTTTAAACCAATGAATGCATTCCTTTTGCACACGTGACTAAAACTGCCAAAAGCGTCATTCGCTGAGCTTCTGTTTGAGTACTCCTATTAAGTTTGCTGTTCACTTAGGGGCGCTGTCGGTACGCTAAGTCTGTTACTGTAATTTTTAGGTTATGTGGGGACAAAAACTTCTTCGTTTCATCAGCGCTATCACGTGACCTTTTTCATTGAATCACCACTGGGTAAGTTTCACCGCTAAATTTGAATTAAAAGTCACATGATTTCGGTATAATGATGAAATCTGCCTAAGATCCGTGCAATATTCCCTCTGAATTTTTCCAATTTTGCTATAGAATTGGCTACCCCTTCGCAAGATGGCGTGTAACCCGAATAAGAACAATGCAGGTTTATCCAAAAATTGACCAAAACAGCTAGGCTATTCGCAGCAAATTGGGACGCAGCAAAACCGGCAGCAAGAGCAATGGCATCCGTCGTTGAGCCAATGACGAAGCAGCGCCCCTCCTGCAAGCCCCTCCCACACCGTGTTTCATGGACCTGGGTTTTTTTTTACCCCAGGTTGCGCGTCGTTGGCACTCCCGCGAACATCTCTGTATGTCATCAATTTCCGATAGCTGCCATATGACGATGCCAGCGAACTTCCTTCGAGAATCGGGCGAACAATCGGCGTGAAAATGGGTGCAAATAATGGAGGGGGGAAAGAGGCTTAAGGATGCCAGAAGACTGGGAGTACATGAGTTGAGTTCAGGTGAGCTAGCGCTGTTTGTGAACGTGACCCCCAGCAGACGCACTTTCTCGCTATATCCGAACGTATTAAAGCGCGAATAACACGTCGTAATGCAGGAAGAAAAGTCGCGAACTAACGGAAATGCTCGCATCTTAGGATTGAAATATCGCGCGGACGAGTCATTCGCAGCCAATGAATAACGCCGGAAAAATGCGCTAAATTGAACGAAAAGAGAAGAAAAAAAGAAAAAAGAAATATATACCCCGAAAGGGTAGAAAATGGTAAAGGAGGAATTTCGTTATTGAAACATCTTAAATTGGATAATGCAAATACCTCCTCACGCGTGCCTCTTCAAATGCGAAAATTGTCTGGCATTGCATGCACCGGCCTTTTTTTAGGATATACAATGGAACCTCATTAAGAAGAACTCGCTTTATACGAATTTCTGGTAGTACTTATACTCATTCCCACTCCCTTTCTTTGGGCATGGACGAATAACGTTCATTTCGTCGGTAAAGACGAATTCGGATATTACGAATTAATCGGATAAAACGAATGGATTTTCCCGATCTCGAGCATTCGCGCTATGTTACGTTCGAGCGATTTTTGACAACAATATGAAATACTAGCGGTAAAACCCGGCTTTGCTCGGGGAAGCTAAAAGAAATCATAAACACTCATCTGGGACCGCATGTTTGGATGGAGTGAAATTTAATTTTTATTTGTAACGCGGTGCATTATGGGTGCAGGGCTATTGAACCGCGGCCCCGGAACCAGGCATGCATACATTCATCCAGACATATATCCACCCATATAAATACAGCTTTTCTTTAAAAACATATATAGATAAGGTAGGCTACTTTTATACTGGTGAATTTCTCAAATCCTTGGGGAAGGATTTCATCCAAATTTCGTCGAAACTTATAGTTCTTATTGTTGAAGTCACGTTTTATCTGACTTCTGATAATACGTCTAATGGCTTATACGAACAAATTTTGACGTATCTGGAGATTCGTCTTAACGAGGTTCGACTCTTATTAGTAAAGATGGGTTCATCATCGGTAGTTGGGATGGTGGCGCCATCCATGCGCTGTTATACGAAAAACGCATTTGAACAATAATCTAAGAAACTTTTAAGAGAGTCGCAAACTCTAATTTAGACGGTGAAATGCAGATAGCAGTTGGTAATTAAATAAGATTACATACGTCAGTACGTTAGATGTGCAATTTGTTTCCCAAAGTAGTTAAAATGTATCCTCGTTTCTTCTAAAGGTCAGCCAATGTTTCGTAGCTTACATTTTCCAAAAAAAAAAAAAATATTAACAGTAAATATAAAAAACACGCTAAAGTGACGTGCTCCTTATACAGAAGTTGAATTAATTATAAGTTTCTTCCGTTTCTTGTTAAAAGAATGGAAATCCCTCGAGAAAATGTGAAGCAGAATCCAAGCAGCGTTTAAGATTCTCTTTAATTTTAAGAAAATGTTTTCTGAGACGGGTGCAACATACTCTATTTAGACCATTGAGCCTTCATTACTGATAGCAGATTTCTCAAAATAAATAAATGAATAAAATAATCGATGGCAGAATTAATTATTTAGACCACATTTCGTAGGGTGGATCCATAATGTCGATATCCTAATGTTTCAACCGGACATTAAGGCATTATCACCACGCGAGTACCATTAAATATGTACATTTTTTGGATACCAAGTTCCGGTCATTTTGCATATGTGGCTTATCTGCAAATTAAACAGGATTTACAGGACATCGATTTTTTTCTTATCAAACATCCACGAGTCTCGAGTGGAAAAACTATAGTGTATTATACAGATTAGGTGCGCCTGGATATGAATAAATCTGGAAATTATTAGAAAATTAAAGTATATGTTTATATTTTATAAAAATAAAATATTATAAACTTGTAACGGGGCATTAAAAAAGGACGTCCTCATGTAGGGGGTAGGGGGATAGGTTGAGTCACGGACACAATGTGGATAGGGGGAGGGAGGGGGTATGACCAACTCAGACGTCCACTTGATAAAAAAATGCCAAATAAAATCAGTTCCCAAAGTAAAAGAAATATTGAGCTCATTATCCCATTGGTGATGCATGTGTTATCCGATTGTTTTCAACTTAACAAAGTGAGATTTTTCGAAGACTTCATGAAAAAAATGATAAAACTTCAAAAAGATAGAAAATGTAATGGATTAGCTTACCATGCAGCCCCATTTACGAATTTGTTAAATGAGAGATTTATAAATTACTGACGCCACCTGCTGAGTTTTCCATTACCTGATGTGCCCAACTACAATTATACTTCTAAAACTCTAAAAAAAATTGCTGAAAGCAGCATAGATGACAGCGCTCACGCATGCGCATATTACCAAAATAACCGTAATCTAGCTTTTCCGTTTAAATGGCTACGGCTAAAAAGAAACTTTCGAGAAAATGGCCGCCATTTAGACTTTTAAGTAAACTGGCTACGGCTAATTAGCCATGCATTCATTGACCCCCCTTATTAGTGGATATTAATATTTTCAAAATAAAGAAAATACCGTCAGAATTTTTAACGCTGTAAGTATTCAAAACCCGTATTAAAAGCGGAACGCTGTGTCATTTTTTATATTTTTTATTTTAATGCACTTGTTGAATATTCACCGTGTGTGTACCCAGCCCAAATAAATGGGGTCAATAACCCGGCAGTAAGTAACTGTTTTTGAAATATTAATGATGATGAAATTTACAAGTTGTAGCGAAATTATAAAGCGTGAATAATTGCATTATAATAATGAAAAAGGGTGTGGAAAATGGCGTCGTCGGTCCTTTCGCCTTCAACGCCATCTGTTGACAACTCATTTTTCACATCAAAATCAACGATTTAGCATCACTTTAGTGGAAAAATGAAGTAGGCGTCTCCGGTTTCAGTAGCGTTGAAACTGGCTGCTAAATAATGAGCGAGCTCCATCCCATTCTTTCGTTTTTAATAAAATGCTATTTCGCATAGTTCTATGCGGCTCTTGTCACACACACACGGTGGTCGCTTATACAAACGTGGACATCGTTTTCGAGCCGAGTTTCATTTAAGTCTTAATTAGCCAATGAATTTTCAACTCCGAGCGTGGTTGTGCCACTAATGAAAATTAATATGGCTTAATTAAATGTGAGGAGAGAATTGATGGCCCTCGCCTATCATTCACGAAATAAACTACGTGGCTCTGGCTCGGTTTCAGCTAGACTAGGATTCATCAATATTTATAAGATGGCGCAATATATTTGGGCAATTTCAAGGCGACTTAGTTACAAAACTTAAGCTGGAAAAGAAAAAAAATTGTTTCATCCGGAGGGGAATTGCCAACTTGATAGTGTAAATATGGGACGATATATGAAATAAACTTTCCCTAAAATTTGGAGCAAAATATAAAACTGGCAATATTGAGATGAAAAAACTCCTTCGAACGATTTTTTTTGCGTGAATATTCTCACCTTTTCAAACTATAAAATACAAGATGTGCGAGAAATGTGTCGAATAGAATATTTTCAACAATTTATGAAAGAATATATTTTTTTAAAATAGACGTTTGGGATATTTTCTAAAATTTACGTGCAAAATGAAAACATTGAAACACTTCGTGTAATACTAACCCAGGCCATTTATAAATAGACATTATGCAATAAAACGTTTTATCAATGTCATTCACTCGCTAAAAATTTCATAAACATCTTTATCACGATGAAAAGTGCAAAAAAAAAATCTCAACTTTCAGCGAAATTCGCTTTTACTGCTATAAATTAAGCAAAATGAAGCGAATGTAAATCGTATATTTTGCATTCGAAAATTTCTTTCAAACCAATTTTATCCAAAAGCATCCAGTTTTATCTTAAATTTGGCCATTTAATCGAGCCCATGTTTCGATTCAGTGGAGTCTTTTTTGGTTGCTTCTCCGCCATTGCATCGTTACCGCTCTTAAACAAATAAAAATGGCCCCCATTCGTTTTATTGGTTGATTTCGTATTGCCGAAAGTTTACAGAAAACTAACCGAGTGAGAAGTCTGCTTGCAAATCAAACGAAAAATAAAATAAAAAAAGTTTCCTCTCTGGTGGAGGAAATGCGTTGCTTCAATTTCCCACAGGAGTCATCCCGAAGGCAAGCAATCACACATAACGTCCTTGTAATGCCCGATTGCCTGCTCTTCTCCCCCCAAAAATCCTGCAAAAATCCAGCAAAAATCACTACCTCAGCCCGATTTTTGGCAAGGGTCCACGGTGCCGAACAGTTGAAATTCGGCCTCGTTTTTACGACACCTTTTTGCGGCTGTTTTGTGACCTTTTATTTGAAATATTGATGTGATG
Organism: Ommatoiulus sabulosus; assembly: GCA_034697705.1. Taxonomy (NCBI): domain Eukaryota; kingdom Metazoa; phylum Arthropoda; class Diplopoda; order Julida; family Julidae; genus Ommatoiulus; species Ommatoiulus sabulosus. The sequence goes on along the minus strand of JAQGAO010003515.1, from coordinate 6,710 downwards.
GAACAATTTAAGATCGACAAAAAACTCAACTTAAGTCTGCACACGTTTCTTTCGGTAACAAAAAATTTAATATTCAACTTTTTTCCCGTTTTTTAAAGTTATTTTTTTCTTCCTCCTAAATCTTTTCCTAGTTTCGATATCTTCGTCTCAGCCCTGAAGAGAAACTCCGATCTTGGGCAAGAACAAGTAAAAAAAAAATACGTTCCTGCCAATACAATTTCCACTTCTCATTGTGGTACGACGGCTCTCGAGTAGTTTCCGAATCAGCTTACCGAAATTATACAGTTTTATCTCAATTGTTTTCCGAGCTATAAAGAAAAAATGTATGTATGTATGTGCGTGGCTTAGGAACGGCGAAAAGGTTTTTTCATGGAGTGTCTTTTACGACAATTTGCATGCTAAAGTGGAATGGGGGCGCTGCGGTCATGTTTTCATTTTCCAATATGGCCGCTTGATGATAGGCTGTACAATTTAGGTAAGCGTTTTTCATCGGTTTTTCAGTCTATATGTAGTTTTTAATGGAAAAAAATTTAAACCACATTTTCAAATATGCCTACTTTCACGCTTTTATGAAAAGATTGACTTAACAATAGAACGTCATATCCCACCCCCGACCTTAAAAGTGACACATTCGTTCATTAGGTCTACTTATACGAAGTAAAATTAAACGCGCCACAAGGTATCGACTACCCGGATCTTACAGCTAGTAATATAATAAAACAAATTCAGTATAACAATTTCTTAAACTGGGCAAATTATTTTAGATTTAATACTCAAAGAAACAACTCGCTCGAAACTCTGCTATTTCAAGTAATTTTATGAAAACTGTTATCCAAAAATGCATACATGTATACATGTAAATAAATAAAATACTAATTTTCCAAAACCTCATACCACAAAAAAAATCAACGTTAACGTTCAGAAGCAAGCAAAGTAACGCATTCGCACCATAAGCAGTTTACGAAATGTTACATATTTGTATCCGTATTTTTTCAACGGTTATCCACGTTTCTTCCATTTCACCTCACGTACATTTTCCTATATGTATATCTTGAGCAAAGCATCAGCTAGCCTTCCCGTCGTCCTCTCTTTCGTCTTCCAACCCATGCAGCCACCCCATCCCGAGAGACCCATAATAAGAGGAAACTGAACTAAATTAAGTTTTCCATTGGAAGGACATTTTTCAGCCTCGATGTTGGGTGTCCTGAGGTGGCAGCAGAGTGTTTCCTAGGCAAAAGTGTCATTGCGCGTACGTGATGCACATTTCCAAGCAGAAATAATGCAAACCAAATAGCGAAACTAACAAAATGATCGTCGGAAAAGCTTCGGGCTTAGCGTTTCATTCAATGGACAAAAACTAACTTTTGTTTTGCTTTTCAACTCGGAATCCGAAAAAAGAGTTTTGCATTTCAAATGGCGAGACTGCGAAATTGGTTTTACTTTTGCCGCTCGCTCGGAGTTTTTTTTTTTTTATTTGCTCGGAAAAAAATTCCCAAGAATTTTGCATTTTCACAGGCTTTCTCTGAAAACTACATTTCGAGTAGAGTCGCTGCATTTGCATCTTTTACGCGAACTCGCAAAAATAGCCGTAGATTTTCGCAGTACTAAAGAAACTTTTTGTCAAATAGAAAAAAAAAAAGTCTTAAAAATCACTATTTTTCAATCTTCGCAAAAATAACCTTTAAATCGACGATAAGAAAAACTTTAGACAATCTTAAAAGTTATTAAGAATTTTGATAACCTACAGTATAAACATGTAATTTCGACGGTGGAAAGGTCGCCATGCTAAACAAAACAACCTAAAATATTTTATTTCTTTTATTTTTCAGTAATTGAACACCAAGCATATGGTACGTTAAGTGTTTGAACTCCAAAACATAGCATAATTTAAAATAGGAAATACCGTGTTTATTAATTTTTGGGGCTTGATGGGAGGGTTACGCCCTTTTGCCTTTCCACCGTCAATTTAAATTTTTCAAAAAAAAGTCCTGATGAACATTGCTATTTATTTATTTTGAAGTTGTACGAGTAAGGATAAATCTTAAAGGGCAACGCTTCGGCAAACACCCGTTTAAGAATTAGATACTGTACGTTTGATTATGAGTATTCAAATTGTTCAAAATAGGAGAAGGTACCTAATTGTTAAGAGTATAGTGTTAAGGACAATGCACAACTATCTTGCATTGCTTGCATTTCTTGTATTTACGCTGTTCATGTTCAAAAATATTCATTCATACAGGTATATCAATGCTTGTCTTCACGTAAAAGGAAAAGCCAAAAAATCAACGTCTTTCGATGGCAACGAGAACTTTGCTTTTTTGAATTTCTGGAAAAGGCCAAAATACATTTTTTATTCAATCTTAAGGACAGCATGCAAGAAAATCGAAATGTTACGCCTTAATAGATCTTGGCTCAAATTCACCTCGCTATTAATAAAATGAGGTTTTTTGGAAAAAATTTTATATTGGTAAAAGTAGGAACGAGGCTATAAAACAGACTTCCTCATTGGTCCAATCTTGATTTCTATTTCCCATAGACTAGGAGTACAAGGAACCAGTCGTAAAAAAGCGTTTGAGATTCATTGTAAGGAGAAAAGTGTCGTTAAAGAAGCTGATGAAGAAGATTGGCCTTATAAAGTAAAATAGTTGCTTTTTGGCTGACAATGTGTCAAAGCACAATCAAGTGCTCATTTATCGTCGCATAAAAGATGGCAACTGTAAACACGATGAAATGGCTGTCAGAAATCAATGAGCTAGACCTAGATGAAAGCGGAAAGGCCTAAAACGACTCCAATAATTGGATACTTCTTCACAATACTTCATGTAGGAGCAACCTTTCAATTTATAACTTTTCCGAAATAAACTACCGGGTATTGAAAAGGTCTGTGCAGTTGGCGTATGCCATTGCCATAACAGAATTGAAGCTCGTCGACGAGCGTATGTTGGAGCTATACGTGTAGTTGTCTACCCTTAAGGAAATTTGAGATATGCTAGTTTAAGACGAATCTCAAAAGACGTCAAAGTTTATCCGTTTGAACTGCAGTTTGTCTTATCAGATTTCGAACAAAACATTATTTCAACAATAAGATTTAAAGTTTCACCGAAATCCAACCACATTTATATGAATGGGAAGTCGCTGCAGCATTTATCAGGGAATTCCCCGCCAAGACGTACCTTTTTCTCATATTGCCTCACTAATTGATTGGGTTCATCTTTTATTATTCTTTAAAATTGCAAAAAAAAAAAAAAAAAAAAGAATAAAGGGGAGGGAGTATCAAAAATGTGTTTATTGTCATTGGGGGTTAGATGTTAGTTTATGATTAGCTTTTTCAGTTCTACATGTATATAGAAATACCAAAGGTCGGGTTCGTCTAATTTTGAGAGGTATTGTTTTGCAAAAGGATATCATTATTTGTTGGCTTCAAGAGGAGGTGCTCCAGGATTGGTGCTGGTAGTTGCATAGTGGGCATGTAATGTTAATATTGCTAGGGAGTATGTAGAAAGAATATGGATTGATTCGTAGTTGCATCAATAGTCACTTAAGGATGAATGGGGCTGGGGAGTCAAGAAATGATTGTCTCCTGTTGCTGTCCAGTGATAGTCTTGAGTTTAATGAGTGTGCCTACTAGAGTTGAGAATTCTTAGGAGGATATTGCGCTGCATTTTGGCTGTGAGTTTTTGCTTACTTCGTTATAACATAACATATCCCGAACGCTAGGAAACTCGAAAATTCCATTTGTTTAGCCGATATTTGCAATATCCGAATTTGGAATTCGTCTTAAACGAAGAATTTAACATTATACGTCCATACCCTAAGACAGTCACTGGAAATAAGTTCGTACTCTCTGAAATTCGTGTAAAGAGAATGCGTCTTAATGAGGTTTCACTCTATTAAGACGCGTCTATACTGAGAGAAAGATAGAGACAGTTCTTGGCCAAATTTTAGAGAAACTACACCGTACATGTATTCTAATCAGCCAACGTTGGAAAACCAGAAAACGTTGTTGAAGCTTAACATGCCACAAAGGCTAATAACTGGAATACATATGTAGGTCTGTTTAAAAGGAAACGATGAAGATGCCAATTTTGGAAACATGTTCAGAATTATTTTTATTCGAAGTATTTATACATGTAGCAGTTGTCCAAAACGCATTAAGAGATGGCACTGGCATTTTGAAGAGGATTTCACCATTGTCTAAAGACGACCAAAGTTTACTTTATAAAATAAAAATAAAAAAACGACAAAAATAGCTGGCAGAATCATCATATAAGGTTGGATACTCATTTTCCACACAAAAAAAACAACTTTTGTTTCTGCAGTAAAAACAAGCGAAATAATAGGATCGTATAATGGGAAACGCGATTATGAACTGACCCACGGAGAGCTCCGACCCGAATAATTTGGAAAGTGGATATACCTTTTCAAGCAACTAAAATCCATTATTCAGCAAGGCCAACCAAACTGCCTTTGGCAAATCAGAAAGTAAAGTAAAAAAAAAACAAAAAGACGCAGTTTTGTCCACATTGAGAGTCCGGCGGTTTTGGTAGGGACGAAGGAAAAAAAAACAAACAAATGTATCTGGCCGAAGATGCTCATTATATTTGTAGGATGTATCTACCTTGACAAATATAAACAGAACAGTTGAAAAAGGACTGACAAGAGCGCACGCATCTCCCTGGTAATGTCATTTACCATAAGCACCCCACTCGCCCACATTCAGTTTGCTTTTCGGAGCGGAGAGCTGGAGAGAGAGAGAATCTTTTACATTTATCTACGTACACAAAAGAGACAACTATCTTTCAGCCGAGAAGTTGCGAGGAGGAAAAACATGGAAGAAATCAATAGATTAAGATCGTGCTATTGAGAAACGAAACGAAACATGATTGCGCGACGAGAATCGCCTCGCTGCTAAAGCCTCACGAAATTTTAGACCTTGGACAAGCTACGGCTTTTTTGTTGTTCTTTCATTTTTACTACCAGTTTTTCCTTTTCCTCGGGGCCGAGACATCGTTTCTTCCATCCTGTTTTATTACGGCTTTACGTGCAATCTTTGTCGGTGCATATACCGAGAAAGAACAAATATTCATCATTGTAATCCAGAAAACTGCTTAGGTAAGTCAATACGAGCGAGAGGACTGTATTCTGCGGTCGCGCTGTTTCAACTTGCAAGTATGCCTGTATTATTATTACGAACTTGTTTCCACTTCATTTTAGAGGCCATTATTTTTTAAGAAATTTTCATAAAAACGGCATAATATATTTAACAGATATTGGAATTAACAGAATATCAAAAGAAATCAGCCGAATATCAACATAAATAACATAATATCGACAGAACTTAACGAAATATCGACAGAAATACTGTATACGAATATCAACAGAAATAAACAAAATATCAACAGGAATAAACAGAATATCAAGAGGAATTAACAAAAATATACAGTAATTACGTTATATTAACAAAAATTAAGCAGAAATTAACAAAATATTAACAGAATATAAGTTAATTAGTATTTTGTTAATTTTACATATTTTGCATTAACAATTTCGACAATTTGGAAATATTTAAAACAGCTCATCGTCTACGAGTTTGAATTATATCAATATATATATATATGTACTTTCAAAACTTCAGCGCCATCTTTAATGACGCATGCATGCGTGGTGATGGTCATGGTAATGGGCAAAACTATGATTCTTTATGATCAACTGTTAAACGAGAAGTAATTGACTCGTTACATCAACTAATATTTACACTATAAGAACTAAATTTTTTAAAAAACCCAAGAAGACTACGTTAATTAACATGACTCTTAATGAAAAAAAAACATGTGCAAATTTGATGAAAAGTTTACGGGAAAAACATTTTTTGGAATCTAAAATTATACTTTTTGTAATGGAATGTTGCACAATTTTGTTGCATAGTGTTCATTTTAAGAATTTGTTCTAATGTGTTTAAGTATCTTCGTACCATTAAAATTACATGAAATTTACGAGAAGCTTTAGATTCCAGATGTATGCTTGTCAAACACAAATCCAGCAATTACATAAAAATTACCAATAATAATAATAAGATATCGAACCAATTTATCCAAAAAACTGAGATGAAACAAACATGGCGTTGAATAGCGCTGCAAATTTATCTTTTAAAAGCTGAAATTGCTGATATCGTTTCTTATTGTCCTGCTTTTCGTTGTTGCTAGATCGAGATAAATTTATCATCGATTTAGAATTGGTTCCACCGTGTTGTCAAATGCACTAAAACACGTTGGATTTCACGCAGAAGGCTTATTTTCAGGAATCGAAATCTGATTAGAAATAGGAAAAATACGAGAAACGTCGAAAACAAACTGAAATTCGAGGAAGTCGAGCAGGGATAAAACAATCCTATACTCAATTTACGAGTAAAAGTCGAAAAAGATAAATATTCGGAGATACATGCGCAGGAAAAAAAACAACGGATCAGAAACTCAATGATTCACGTAAAAATATATTTACGAATTTAAAAAAAGTTTTACCTAGACACTATCGAGATCATAAATAGCATCAAAAATCTGGACAATTGGATCAATTTAGCAGTCAGGTGCAATTCTGATGCCAACTCGGCAAACATGGCATTTAATGGTTAATTTTAAATACAGGGTGATTCATAAGTCCATCACCACCCTGTGTCATTTCAAAATTACTGCGGCAACTGCAATGTGAGGTTG
>JAQGAO010003514.1:0-16854 GCA_034697705.1 Ommatoiulus sabulosus | reverse complement strand
CAGGACAAATTTGAAAAGCTCCATGACTTTTCCAGGTAATTCCATGACCACCTCAAATTCCCTGACATTTCAGGTTTCTCCAGGCTGTGGGAACCCTGCCTTACAAACTTAAGTATAGGGCAGGTTTACTATATTATTATGTATTGTTATTATTTTTAACGTCTTCGTGGACCCCCAATACCTAATCCATGGACCCCCAAGGGGTCCATGGACCCCAGGTTAATACGGACGAATCTCGAGAAACGTCAAAATATGTTCGTTTAAACCGTTGTTCGTACTATCGAGAGTCAGCCAAAACGTGACCTCAAAAGGTTTCTTCTAAGTTTAGATGAAATCCTACCCCCCAGGTACGTGAACTCGAAAATGCATTCGTTTTAGCCGAAAATTCGTAATAAGCGAATTGGAAATTCGTCTTAAGCGAATAAATTAACATTATCGGTCCATGCCCTCGGAAAGGGACTGGAAATGAGTTCCAATTACTCTATTTTATCCCCGTAATGCATTGATTACCGTGAATTATTAACTTTATTATCTGAATATGAATAATGTTTAATTGTGCGACGTTTTTTTTTTAAAAAAAAATTGAAAAATTGAAGAAATGCTGCTAAAAAATTTGAAATTTACTGAAACTGCGTTTCAACGAATTCGTTGAACGAGAACTAATTTAGTTCGGTGTACAATGTGCATAAATTATTAAAAAAATTGAGTGAATGAGTGTCTTTTTGGCCGGTTTACCTGCGGTGGGAGGTCCGAGAAATCCTACGATCGGTAAAATGGCATAAATGATGGCCGTTTCTTCCACCGTGATTCCAATTTGTCTCATATGAACTGTCAGATAAGGCAAAATACAGGCGGTCGCTAGAAAAATAAAAATTAAACTAGAAAAAATGCACTACATTGTACATTTATTATGAGTATGATTTATATTGATACATGTATTAGTAAGAGGCCCTTCAAAACAGGACGTCCGAAAAATTTGCCCAAAATTGGACTCCCCCCCCCCCCCTACACCCTGTCCGGTCAATCAGGTTCCCCCCCGTTCGGACGTCCGAAATGCACAACTAAAAGAACGAATGAAATGTCACGTGGTTATGGAACGATGACGTCATCCTCATAAAGTCCGTTATTACAAATATAGTACCTAAACTTTCGTATGGAAAACAGCTCATTTAATTGACTTTTTATTGGTAATTTCATTATCGATTTGTTCCGCAAAAGTGCTCGTTTCAATGATCGACTTCCATTTTATTAGCATCTATAATGAATTCATTTTCCCTGACTTTTAGAAATTCATGAGTTTCATTCAACGTCGCCTGCCACGAATTTATTTTCCTCTTATCTGTCATTCCCCCCGCGCCCCAAAAATAATGATAAGAAGTACGAAATTAAATTCTCGAGTTTTCATAACTAGGATGAAAAGGACAACAGTTTAGCCTCGCTTTATGATTTTTAGCGGAGTTCCCGAGCTCTTTAGCACCGATTATTAATTTTAAAAAATTACGAATGATTAAAAAATTATCATCGATAAAAATTGCCTCAAAATATGTTTTCTCCAAAACTGCGCGATTGTCATTGTCAGAATATTACAACTCTCATTCCTTTTTTAATAAAAAATAAACCATTATAAGTACTGTTCACGCAGACAACATGCAGCTTTACGAATCGCACTTCGGCAGTCGCAAAGTCACGATTTGCGAAAGGAATACATGGCGAAGCACGATTATTAAACTTCTGTCTGAGTAGCCTACTTCAACCTTTTCCGAGGACATCTTGACAAATTTTTCCAAGTTTTCCCGAGAGAAATTTGCAACATTTTTTGCGTTTTCCCAAGGACGAATCTTCAACATTTTCAACTGGTTTCGAGTACAGATTCGTAACATTTTCAACAGTTTCCGAGGAGGAATTTGCAAAATTCCCAACAGATTCTTAGGACAAATTGGCCAAATTCTCAACCTTTTCAGAGTAGAAAATTTACGTTTTTGGAATTAAAATTTTCCGAATACAATTCTAAAGTCTCGGACACAATGCGGACAGGGGGTAGGGAGGGAGTCCAAATTTTGCGGACGTCCTTTTTGAATGGCCTCTTAAATCTAAGGAAATTGGAGTGAAAAATTGAAACTTACCTCCGTAAAACGTAAATAACAACAATTTTAACGGTAGTAATTCCTTATTGAATTTATTCTTCATTATTGATTCGATTTTCATGATTTAATCCCAGTGACCACTTCGATACTGACCGAAAACTCCGCTCCAAGTCGTGGTCGAAGTTAAAAGAATTTTTTTAAATGTTCGCTATATAAGCTAGGACGTTTTTTAACATTGACCTAGACAATGGATGACGTGATTTTAGCTTAAAACTCAATCTTCGAACGGAAGAAGATTTAATTTAGAAGGCTTAACATTTCATAATCCATGATAATAAAAAACATGAGAGTAATTGAATGCTTCTGATCTCCGTGGCTCAGCTCGATGAATGATTTTCAAAATATCATACCTGGGCTTACGCGAGTGACCGAAGTCCGAATTAGACCTTCTTAAAATTATTGATTTCATTTTGGACCTTTCTTATCTCGAAGGCAAACAAAAAAAATAAAAAATACGATACAGGGTTGTTTAAAAAACAAGGGCGGAACCCTAAAGATAACAGAAAGTATTCTTAGAGCTCATGTGCGTGCGCTGTACTTGTAAAATCTTAATTTATTACGTTAATCAGGTGGACACACGTACTCTACTCAAGGTCAAAAGCAAGAAACCAACGTCGTTTTCCAGAGACATGGGCCACATAAAGGGGGAAGTTGTTGACAGGACTCTGGCCTGGGGGCCTGATGTGGCGGCTCCATAGAGATTATTTAATAAATATGAAATTAATATGATCTGACATATTTTATCCTAAATCCAGTAGAGCTTCATAACCTTAGCGGTATAAGTAGGGCCCACCAAAGATCCTGGCCTGGACGCCCGCTTCAGGATATGGGGGTCATGGGACTAATCGATTTTACTTTTAAAACTACGCAGTAAGGTGAGTACGAAGTCAGTTACGAATAATACGGAGACAATTCCCAAAAAAATCGCTCTTCTAGGAGATCGAGTGGATTTCGTTCAAATTAAATGAGGAAAAGCGGTCAAAAATTGGCAAAAACAACTCCGAAACTGTGGCATTTTATGCGTAATGGTCTCGAAAGAGGCCAAATGATTGCACGAGCCATAATTTAATTACTGCTTATATATTACGGGAAAACTTGGCATTTATGAACATACTTTTTTATGACTTTTCCTCAACTTAAAACTTCCCAGCCCCGAAATAGACATACGAAGGCAACACCGCATAACGCTGATGTTTATAGTGATTGCCATCTTTCGTGGGTAATTTCCAGCACTGTTGAGAAGTTGAGTAAGTGCTTACCCAAGCGCTTTGCTTCGAATGTCTTACGTCAAATGATTCGAGCCCTTTCGTGCGATGATAAATGTAGCTTTTGCGATATATGACGTTGTGACTGCGTAATTAGCGTTATGACGCGCCACCTTCAGATATCTTATTCTGTCGAGATTAGGTTTTGATTCGATAAACAATTAAGACCAAATGAGAAAATAGCACGTTTATTTCATGTTTCTGTCGACGTTTTGTCGAGTTTGGAGCAGAATTTAACGCAATTGTTTTTTCCAAAAACTTGAGGTGGTCGCAGTTTGTACATTGATTCTTCATGAAGTTTTTCACTCGTAAAACATATCGACACATAACCGGTTCATTCGATCGCATTATAACCAGGAAATAATTGAATTTCCCTCGGATCGTACGGTTTCTTCTATCTACTAAAAACTTTCGTTGAGATTATACATCAATTTTGCCACATTGAAAACTGAAAAATGAAGAATATAGTTTGGTTATCTACTGGAGCTTAAAAATAACCAAACTATAAGTCGAAAATCGAATTGAAATGCAATTACGGATAAAAAGGTAATAAAACGAAATTTACTGCGATATTAAAATGATTTGATCGTGAATTACAAATATCTTTTACGCACAAAATTGCTGTCTCATCTAGGAAGAGCGTCCTTAAGGTCGCTGGAATGCAGGCATCACGAGTAGTCCACAGTTTTTTTTGTTGAACTTCACCTTATGGATATCTGGCACTCTTAAGTCCATTATACGATTCCAAATTTCACGTAACAAAGCTATGATCCATGTGATGATAAAAACCATTACATGGTAAGAAAATGTAGCGCATTGTTTCGACGTCACACAGTGATTGAGGCATCATTCGTGAAGTCTGTGTCATTACGTGTCAACTTCACTGTTCAGTCCACAATGTATCCAAAGCATACAGCTGTATGCACATCCACACCCTCGTTGGCGAACAAAGAGTAGGCCAGAATTGCATTTCTAAACTTGACCCAAAATCTTCTTCCATCAGTTTAGTTATCAAGTGCACGATTGACTGCAAAATCTTAATCGAGACATTAAATCTAAAACTAACAACCCCTTGGGAGTCTCGCCTTGCATCGATGAAGAATATCATTTACGATTTCCCTCTACTAATCGTTTCAATGAGACCTCGGTGTTAAATTGTACTAAACACACGTTTCAGAGTCGAACCAGTCGCTCCTTCATCAGAAAATGAAAGGGCATCATCCATTCAACCGTTAGAATTGCTGAAACGAGGGAGATGCGAGTGGTAAATCACTAGTTTTAACTAAGCGAAGGGGTTAGTGTTATCAGCGCGAATGACCTCAGTGTACCTTGGAGGCGGTGAGTTCCTCGTATCTGCGATCTTAGAGGGCCGCAGGTCCACGTCAGTGTCGAGGCTGAGCTTACTGCCCATGTCCAAATAACCGGAACCGGCATAGCTGTTATCGCTAGGAGTAGCATCCGGAGTGAGGAACGGATTTGTCCCAACAGGGGGTGAAGTCCTCGTCGGTGAGAAAGGGTTAGTGGATGCTGGTTGTGGCACTAGAATGGGGACTGGTGGTTCGAGATAATGATTATTGAGGGGGTTGCGTAGCATAGGCTCCACTTCGTGGTTATTGGAAGATTTGTCACCGTAAACGAAAGTTTTTGGATTGGAATTGGATCGCTCCACTGGGCTCGATACATTCACGTAATTGACCGCCTCATTCTGTGGATTCATGGTGATGTGAGGCGTATCGCAGTTCATGTAATCTGGCTGCGAATGAGCTCGTTGCGTCTCATTTTCTAAATTGATGTATTCATCCTGAGGTAACATGTGTAAGTAGTATGGATTGCCCGTGAAGTTCTTTGGCGTTAAGTAATCATCGTTCAACGTTTGATAATGCTGAAATAGTAAGCAAATACAATTTTACAATATTGAAAAAAATATATATATTTTTTCATTGTCCAGCTAAACAATCTTTTTCTAGAAGGAAAAATATCTAATAAATATTTTCAAATATGAACTTTTCACCTTAGAATTCATAGAAATTACTTACTTGTATGGTATTAGTATCCAGTAATTGTCCTAGTATAGCGCTGATATCATCGAACTTTGGCCTTGTTCTTGGCTCATGAAGCCAACATTGTTTCATTAATTCATACCTGTTTGATGGGAAAAAATGATACGCAATTCAATACAACAAAGATGTAATAACGAAAAAAAGAGAATTTATATTTTCCCGATGTGTACTGCGCATACTCACATTGAATTTGTGCAAAGTTCAGGTTTCTCCATGCGATATCCCATGCACAATTTTTTGTAAAACTCTGCATCGACTTCCATACCTGGATATGGATTTCCACCTAAAGTAAATGTCTCCCAAAGGACAATTCCAAACGCCCACCTAAAATATTATGGAAATGACATGACATTGCATGTTATTACAATAAATAAAATATGTAAAACATTGATTTAAATACTAATAGAGCATTTTAAATTTTATTTGAAACACAAAATTGGATTTAAAAAAATGGATACTCACACGTCACTTTCAGATGAAAATACTCTATCGCGAATGGATTCAATTGACATCCACTTTACTGGGAGAGGACCCTGTAATAATAAAGACTTTAATACACATCCAGTGGGGCACAGATTGAATAAAAAAGTAGACAAAGTTAAAGGAGAACATATCGACGGTGCCGTTTATTTTAATATTTCTCATTTCGTAACAATATTTTGAGTAACATTACATACAGCCGAGTATATTTTACATCAATATGGATGTTACGTACTGTTTCTATTGAACTTACCTTTCCTTTCTTCCTATAATAATCTTTTTTGTATACGTCTTTGCTTAATCCGAAGTCGCATATTTTGACAATGTCATTTTCTGCCAATAAAATGTTTCGAAGAGCAAGATCCCTGTGAACCAGCTAGCAAATGAAAATCAATAAAAATGAAAGTTAACGATCTGTGAATATTTAAAGTACAGTATTTCTTAAAAATGTTGATGCAGACCTTTTTGGAGCCCAGATATTGCATTCCACTGCATATCTGATATGCGTACCGAACTAAGTGGTAAGTAGTGAGGGTCTGAGCGGCTGTGGCTTTTGCGGTAACAGCAGACATTCGGGGATTGTCCAAGCTGCCAGTGCTGTCAAATGTAGGAGAAGTTGGAGACGTCGGAGAATTCGGAGGCAACCCATCAGATGCAATATGCGAGTTGTTACCGGAGATACTGGAGCTTATTTGTCTACAACATTTATAAAAAGTAATTATTCAATATCCTTAGATTTAGTTTCAATTCTATATCTCAAAATTACATCACGTATATAAGATTTACTGTATTTTTACAGCTAGACTACAAAATTTAAAATTTCATACATCGCATAATTTATAAAACACTCAAATTCGTCTAGTTTTGAAATTGCGAATTAGTGCTAGACAACATTTACAGCTTTCGTTGTGCTGTAATTTATTTACAAATATTCACGAAGTTTTCAGATGTATTCAAATTCCGTTTATAACAAAATTTTCTGAAAAATAATTAAAAATATTTACTCGGAAAGTCTAGAGAATCCTCTTAAGAAAGTACTTTCTGATGGCCTCTCTTGAAACGAATGATCGATTTCTCCGGTCGAAGGATTAACTTGATTGATGAAGTTTTCCCGATGGCGCAACAAATAATGTCGTAAATTTCCAAATCGGCAATATTCGACAATCACTTGTAATTCTCCTATTCATGAAACCCAAATTTGGGACATTTATGAGACAAAAATCTTCAGCAATCATTGGTCTTCATTAATCATGACACTATATGCATCAATAATTACCTTTGGCCAAATTTTGAGTAACAGCACCTAACAGATTAACCACATTTAAATGCCGCCCTAAATGTATCATGATTTTCAGTTCTTGCATCAATGCTTTGCGTTGTTCCCAATCGGCTTGTTCTATAAAACGATAAAAGTAATTAAAAAAACAAACAATGAATTGATCGCTCTTTTCCAGATCGTTTGAAGATCAAAAAATTGTCACGACGAAATACCTTTCAGCATTTTTACAGCCACAGTAGTGGTGTCTTCTCCAACGACTATTGCAGTAGCTTCAGCCCGAACGACTTTCCCAAATGCCCCTTGACCAAGAACACGGCCTAAATCATACAAAAATTCGTCATTAGAGAGTGTCAGCTACCCGTTAATGAAGGCCGGGTAGGATTTTTGGTGACGTATGCCTATTGGATCAAGTTGACCGCACAGAAACAAAGTCAACGCTTATTCCATCATCGCGTGAATTTTTTTTACCTAGTTTTAACTTTTCTTTGGGAAATTCCCATTGTTTGTCATATGGCAATGCGTCAACTTGCTCTTCCAAAGGGAGATCAGGATTGTAACTGCCAATGTCGCCTTGTTCAAATAACATTTTCTGCAATTTCTTCAGTTCACGTTTTTCTTTCTACAATAAAAAAATGCGCCTGAAATAAACTAACTCCAATGTAAAATAACTTCATGAAGTAGATTATGGATACTATTTACTTTCTCCTTGCAAAGTCGGCGTCCTAATGCGACACCGAAGATAATGGCACAAACGAAAAATAGAAGGACTGTAGTCGTAACAGCAGCAATGCCGCCTGTAGATAGTCCTTCACCTCTCGCTACATCTGTATGGTGGATGAATGCATATAGTAGGTATCGATAAATTAAAAGTTGATCTGGCCAGATTACGGTGAATAGCCGCAATGTACGTACCTAATACAATCAAAGTGGCATTTTGCACTAGAATTCCCACTCGATTGGCTACTTGGCACACGTAATATCCAGAATCACTAGGCAAAACTCTGGAGATTATCTACACGTAGACAAATAAATAAGGAAGAAATTTATAAGGAACGTGAAAAACTTTATGATTGATCGTATAAATTGGCTCTAAAATAAATAAAAGATCTAACCAGTTTGCTTCCTTTATCTTCAATTTGTCGCGCGCTATCATTAACAGATTGAATTAATGTTCCATTGAGAAACCAAGAGATAGTTGGCTGGGGGAACCCAGTTGCCCTGCAGTAAAATTCGAAATTGTCCTCCTTGTATACGGTGTATTCGGAACTGTTCAGGTTGGTTTCCAAAAGAGTCGGCGGATAGGTCTCTACATAAAATGGAGGGAAAACACGAAAAAATTCATAACTTCATTTTGAAAAATTTCATAGTATAACATGCACGTGGTATTGCAATGGTTACGTTTCAGCTGCGTTAACATTTGTTTTCAAAACTCAAACTTTCATCTAAAGTACATGCATCGCAAAATTTCTTACTTTTGACTCCGACGTAAATCCTCTTTTCTTCCCAAGGATTTCCAGGCAGATTTCTAGATTGTGCCCGGCAAACAAATGTTCCAGTATTATTCATCACTGCTGGATTGATAGTCACATTAGCAGTGATCGAATAGTTTGTCCTTCCCAGAATAACCAGAGTATCTAATGAACGAATAATAATGAACGCGGGTGAGATTGAAAGAAATGCGTAATCAAAAATGTTAGCGTTATTGCAAAAATAAGCATCCGATTAATTTTTATAGTGACTTAATACTAACTGGAGCTGTTTACAACCGGTGTTGGAGTACGCCAAGAAATATCAGAGCTCCATGTCCATTCCATTTTTGAGTAATAAAATATTGAAGCGTGGCAAAACAATACGAGATTATCCTGCTCAATAGGTGAGTTATCGGAAGCAATGGCCTTGAATGCCTCTCTAAAATCTGTTTCATGAAATATGTATAAACCAAATTACCAACTTTGAAAAACGAATAATGATGAAATGGTGATAGTTTAATGATTATAATCATTGACCCTAATGCGAAACAAATTTTAGACGTGCTTACCCGTAATAAATAAAGGCATCTCAACTGAGCGATCTCCATAATCGTTACGTGCAGAACATCTATAAAATCCAGGCACAGTTGCTCGTCCACTAACGATATTTGTCAGATGGCAACCATTTAAAAATTCTCCAAATTCCAACATCTTATCATCATTGTCCTTCCTCACATTCTCTTCCAACACAGTGTAATTTCTGATGCAGTTTGATGAAACGTCACAAGGGCTCCATTCCCATAAAATATGAGAAAGTGGGCATCCTTCAGTCTGGCAAGTTATATTAAAGTTTTGATTGGCCAAATAAAGCTTAGGTCCATCTGGAGCTATGACTTCTGGAGGCTCTGAAATATTAAAAGCAATATAAATGAATTTAATAATTGATCATATCTTGGAGTATTTTTTTCCAATTTTAGTACTTCAGGCATAACTTTTATTCTTATTTATCCAATGATTTGCCAAAGACTAATACAGGTATGTGGATCAATGTTTTGTTCAAAATTTAAAATTCAGAATTATTAAAATAAAACTATTCCAAAGTAACTTGGTATGTAACTTAATTATTTTAATGTTATTTATCTTGCTTTTCTTATCAATTCTAATATCATCATCATCATCAACCATGCATGGGCGCGCACCCGTTGGTGTCATTGATCGGAGCCAATGATGCCTCAGCTGCAGATATCAATCATGTTGTCGGTTTTGAAACAGGCCACACATCGTCACTCATCTATCAAACCCAGCTACCATTTTACCCGGATTTGGGACCGGCAAAAACCATCATATATAGTACCATTATAATCGTATTTCTACCTTGGGTTTCTCAAAAGCTGGAAATTTGAGAATAATCAGAAATGCGCTTACCCGTGACCCATAACGTAAGTTCCAAATCTCTGGTGATTCCTCCAACATTACCAATCAATGTATACAAATTTGAATCTTCCCGTTTTAAGTCTTTTATGATGAGCGTCGATGATTTGTCCAAATGAGTGATTTGATATTTGGTGCTATTGGCCAATGGCGTGACACCTTTGTACCACGTCAGTTGAGGAGAAGGAGGAAAAGCATCTACGGTAACGACGAATTTCATTTCTGGACTTCCCAAAGCAACGTCGAGAGGTTCCGATGGATCAACGTCCTGCCCAATGCTGAATTTGATGAAAGCATCCTCCACATCTGCAAAGTTAGATTTCAGAAATGATCAATTAATTCATTCGTATAATTTTTTTACGATAAACAGATTTGTGAAAAATAAAATAAAACCCTACAATTAAGCGTAGTTTTCACATATTGATTATTTGAATAATAATTTTGAAATATTTTTTTTTTAAGAAAGCATCTCCTGATAACATTGATGTTGGGCAAAAAAACTATTTCTCAATTTTTAAAATTTAGATCATTCGTAATTATTCTCAACAAAAATCCTGCAGTTGTAGCATTTCAAAAAAGAAAATATCTAATGGCAGCAGAATGCAAACATGAAAATGTGGTAATTAAATTAAATCGTTAATGATCGATTCAATCCAAAATTAGAATAGTGAAATACGTATCTCACCTCTGACTTCCACAAATGTTTCCTTTTTGCTACTTTTCCCAGTATGGTCACTGACAGTGCAAGTATAAAGCCCTTCATCTTCTTTTTCTACCGAACTAATGGTCAGATTGCGTTTGGTCTCTCTGTAAATTTCCCCATTGGAGAGTCGCACATCATTGCTGTATTCTTTTCCTTCCTTGAATCGTGAACTCTATAAATTAAATATAGATAATCAGTGAAAATCTAGGGTTTATCATAATGTACTTCTACTTGTTCACATTTTACATTTCTAAATAAGTAGATGTTATCGCAGAAATAAGTGAAATTTAGTGGAAAATTTTTAAAATGAGCTAAAAAGAATTTTATTTCCATACAATTCGTGCAAACCGTATTTTTATCATATTTCTTTTCAGATCCAAATATGGTTCATTGTTGACAATTTTTTGAATATTTAATCAAACATGAGGTTGGATAAGCCAAGTTTTTCATAAAATTGTAAGCGTTATTAATATTAGAAATTACTTACCTTACTGTTTGCGAATTCCCATTTCAAACTTAAATATATGTCCTTAGGTGCTCTCGCTGTGCACATCAGCCAGAAAAGAGAATGAGGCGTGGCATATTTACTGATTTGGTCAATGACAGGAGTCGGGACGACATTTGTATTTGCTGTTTGAACAGAATAATTTCGATTATTCCGAATGTCAGGTTGGAAATAAATTGATGGGAAAAGATGGAAAATTTCTTACGAAACCAGTGTAAAACAAAATCAATTTTTTCGGAGACATCGGCCAATTTTGCGCGACAAAAAAAATTCCCGTTGTAGGTAACCGTGGCAAAAGAAATGAGAAATCCTTGTGTGGGGTCAAATTCAATATCGACATTATTGACAACCACTTCATTATTCTGTAATTATGATTTTATAGTTATTAGTATTAAAGCAAATTCTCTTTAACAACGTACAAAAACTTAAAGATATTAGCGGTAATTTATACACGCGTGTATTATAACTTACACCCTTCCAAAGAGTTACTTCAACATCTAAACTTGTTGGTAAACAAGGAATTGCCGATTGCATCGATTGTTGTATCGGTATAAAAGGGTTGGACAATGGTACGAATAGGTGATTTGGATCTGTGACAAACAAAAAATATCAAATTAAGCGAAAGATACATTACGGATACATCATGGTGAATAATTATTTCCAAAAATTCCAAGATATATTGTTAACCCATGTTTTTAGAAGAAGAACGAAAAAAGTTCATTACTTAAATTCTCGGTCGAGGATCCAGCCTCAAAAAGATTTTTCAGATGTTAAGGAACATCAGTTTTTTATACTCTGAGCATTGAATTTGTGGTATGATTTCGAAATAAAATTTATCAAACTTATGGCTTTGTTTCCTAAGCTGAGCTGACTCCAAAACTATTCATCTAAAGTAATACATTTTTTTTCAAATTGTCTAGCTATCTGAAATTGTAGGAATAGCTTACAAACTCAACCGCACCTCCATGAAATTGGTACGTTTCATTTTCAAAACTGTTGAAATTCTTTTTCACAGTTCCACTCACCATTTACAAAAACATAAACTTCGCTCTTAATTTCCGGACTAGTTGAATCCTCACTGCCCTTGTAAATACAAGTGAATGTTCCAGTGTCCGTATAGACTGTGTCGGTCACTAGAAGCGTAGCGCGGTAAGGATTTGCTACATTTTCAATGAAGGTGTATTCCTGCATGGATCGTGAAGAAATATCCTATATTAAAATGAAAACAAACGCAACTTTAAAACAAGAAACCAGGAAAACTTCCAATAAATAGTGTATATCATTTAACCTCCTGATCGGCAGTCATATTAGCAGAACACGTTCATGTATTTGCCATTCTAAATCTTCAGCGACTTACTTTTCTTCCAGGACTTTTCCAAACCACGTCCTTCGCACCTTCGCAATTCAAACTCAATGATGATGTGGCATTGATGCTGATGCGCGAATCGTTATTTTCATTCGTTATCTTTGGTCGCGCTTGGACACTAATATCTGTAAATGAAAGAAATAATAAGATTCATCAAAAAGAACATAAACTGTGGATTATTTTAATCCTACAGCGCATCCAGCACCTAATTCTAACAAGTTTTTCATCGCTGACAACGTTTTTTTTACACCCGTACTTTTATGTTCGGCATTTCCCCCCGTGTTTTTGATATAGTATTATAGAGAATATTGTCTTCATTTTTTGAATATACATGTTTATCTTCAAATTTCTGTTGGCTGTAAGTGATGTCTTAATAACCTGTCCATTCCTTTTCATACTTTACGAATATAACTTTGATTTGATTACATTTTATTTGTTTAAAGTTTTGAAGTTTTCAAAGTTTATTTTTAAATTCATAACAAATTTGATTTATCTTAAAGTTTAAAGTATCGCCTAAAATACTTTAAACTTGAGCCTCTTAACAAAAATAAATTGCGATCTAAATATCTTCGTTCATTGTCTCGTACACTCGTCCTTAGGAGGAAAAGCATCAGTCATCGATGGTCGGGCTCAACGATTAATTAAAAACTCTCATTATTGGCATGTTTTTGAGAAAAATGAGTCCGATCCTGACATTAAAACAGCGTTCAATAAATGGTTTGTATACTTTGGATTGCAAGAGGCATCGAGTGTAATTCGATGTATTTAAGCCTGAGTTCGATTGATTTATAATCGCCCCTTTTTTAATTTAACGGTTCATTACGTTACAAATTAGAATGAATTGCGGTTAATTATCCTGTTTCCAGTAGCAGCCAGGTGTATGGCTCATAGGATTATTTCCCAGAAATTTATACTTCGAGAAATGTGGAGTGGGTGAATAATACGGGAAGTTTAGAGTTGCGGGTTAAGCTATTTATGAAGGGGTCAAAATAATCGAGAAGTAAATGTGGCACCGTATTAGTTGACATCCTTTGCCAGGATTTAAAAAGGCTTTGAAATAAATAGCTCATACACCTGGAAATTAATCATGGTTTCTTTATACAGAAACTCATCGAATTTCAAGTTGTTAAGTTCGTGGAGCGATCTCCCATCGAGGACATAGTTCGTGTATTTCGAGTAAATTTCTGAAAAATGCAGGTTTTCCTCCAAAAATCATAAAAATATTGGAAAATGTAGAATGTATTGAATCGATAAAGAAAAAGGTAACAGTGAGATAAAAAAAAATTTTAGGAGCATCTCAGGAAGGACCAATTCCTCGTCAAGCTCCTTTCCAGTTTCTGAGATAACAATGTACATTTACAGTCTTCCTAAAAATACTTCAGATTTGCTACAAATTCAATTTAACAATGATGCATAAAGTCGATCGCAAATGACGTATACACGAGCATTCGTCTGAAAATAGGCGAGACATCCTCCCCTACCCTATTGCATATGTTTGCTGACTGTAGGGTACATTACTGATGAGTTGAACTGAATTGAAAACAACGTTTGTCTGGAAAAAATACCCCGTGCAACTACGAGTTCCCCACTACAATTGGGGAACTACAATTCCCCAAATCGGTTGGATTTTGAACTTTGCGAGTTTAAACAGGTATCCCAGCCACTTTTAAGCTCGACTATATAGGATTTATAGGACATTTTTCCCCAAAAAATAGGACAAAATAGGACAATTTTTAGGAAATATAGGACAACACAACACTAAATGATCTAAAAATGTGAAATATTACAGCATTTTTGAACCAAAAGTTCAAAAAGAACTTTTAAAAGTAAAAAATGACACTATTTATTACCAATAAACAGCACTGTCAAGACTGAAGAAATTCAAACATGTGATTAACAAAAGTTTATACAGGGTTCCCTTAGAAATGTCATTTTTAACTTCTCTGACTTTTCCAGGTTTTAAAAACATTTTACTGACCAAAAACAACGAGAAAAATTGAAATATTTTCCAAAATTGACACTGGAAGATATTTTTTAAAAATTTACTAACGACAATTTAAAATGGAAAAATTCGTCATCGGAAAACGAGAAAAAAATTTCAAATTTTTACTCAGAAAACGTGAAAAATGTGCAAATTTTTACTCGCAAAACGTGAAAATTTTGCCAATTTGTACTCGCAAAACGTAAAAATTTTGCAAATTTGAACTCGGAAAACGTGAATTTCAAATTTTTCAAATTTGTACTCGGAAAACGTGAAAAAGTTTGCAAATTTGTACTCGGAAAACGTAAAAAAGTTTGCAAATTTGTACTCGGAAAACGTGAAAATTTTTGCAAATTTGTACTCGGAAAACGTGAACATTTTTGCAAATTAGTACCTGAAAGACGTGGAAAATTTTGCAAATTAATGCTCACAAAACGTGGAAAATTGTGCAAATTTGTACATGGAAAACGTGAAAAATTTTGCAAATTTGTACTTCGAAAATGTGGAAATTTTTGTAAATTTCAACTCGGAAAATAGGCCCTGAGCTAACCTTGTAGAAGTATTAATTTTATATCGCCATGACTGCATTGAATTTCCCTCACTTTTTCAAAATAAACCATTCTTTCCTGACTTTTCCAGGTCATTTTCAAGTTCCCTGACTTTTCCAGGCTTTCCAGGTCTTTGGAACAAACTGTCACATAGTTATCATTTGCGTGGTTTTCCCGCTAATTTCAAATTGTGTGTGATTTTGTCACGTGGCTGCGCTTATGCGCATGCTCAGAGTGACGTTACAGTAACCGTTGAAAGTACTGTATTGACGCCTGATAAATTTGAAAAACATCGTGACTATGTACAGTAAACAGCTGAAACTCCCATACGTTACTGCGACGTCACGTCCGCACATGCGCATGAGCGCAATGAAATCACAAAAAATCGTTTTTCTTGACAACAACAGGCAGTTGTAGCGGGACACAAATCTTAGTGAGTCCTATTGAAAATACACTGTAACACTGATCGGATATTTCGCCATCTGCTGATTAATTGACTCTGGAAATCGATTGAAAATAACCAGCAATCGATTATCTTCAATCGGTACTAAGTTAGGTCCAGAATTTACAATGGTATCACTTTAATAAATGGTTCTAAAGTTTCCTTGCAGAAAAATCAACTTCACTCCCCTCGCTTCACAAGTTCAAAATTGCCTTGCCTTTACATGGAGGAGGTATGAATTTAAGTGAGGCCGACCTGACTCCAAAGATGGTGGATGATAACGTCTAAAACTGGCCTTACGATCAGCTAAAACTATCAAACTGGCATGCACGATATTTACCAAGTAAAACAAGTACCGTAGCATTGATGATACTTTTGTACCATACTGCTAAAGGTCCCTATTGGCATTTATCGTTTCGTTATATTAAAGGAAATTTAAGTTACATTTGTATCATGAAATGGGATGCAAAACAGCGGCTTTATACAAATGTATTGAAATGTTGCCAATTTCATAACGAAGCTATTGTAAGGATTTTGATAATCCTACTTACTGTATTAATTAACTTTGACATCTTCAAGTGGTCGGTATAATAAATATTGAGAGAAACAACTTATACGACCAAATTAGCTTATTAAAAGCGACGTTTAGGCACCATGTGCCTTTGTTCAAGCATCTAAAATATATTAAGAACACAATAATTGTAGATTACAATTGAATTAACAGGAAACCTGTATGACACGACAGAAAAGGAGTGAAACGATACATCGCGCTGACTAAGAATACAGGAACAGTACATAAAATAAGTTGAATTTACATTAGGGGCCGTGCATAAATTACATAGACAGCCAAGGGGGGGGTAACGTTTTGTACACCATTGTCTACCTAAGGGAGGGGGGTATATGACAAATGTCTACATAGACACAAACATAAAAATAAAGATTGGCCGAAAGTTTAAATTTTTAAATTTCGCCGCCACTAATGGGTTTGGCATCACACACCTGAGAGTGTAGAGGTGGAGGTGTGGTGGTAAGCCGACAGCCACCAGCCGTGAGCTGGTAGTTGTCTATCATTATCTTATGGCGGATTTCACTCATCGAAAAAGGGCACACCGGCGTGCACCGGGTGCACGTTTCTGCACCCGTTCCGTTCGGCTCGAAAATGGTGCATACTTCACTGAATT
>JAQGAO010003513.1:0-16854 GCA_034697705.1 Ommatoiulus sabulosus | reverse complement strand
TTTTCCATGTTTTCCAAAGACCAATTCGTAATATTTTCAAGAATTTACGAGGACAAATTTTCGACATTTTGCCGAGTGGAAATTTTCAAAATTTTCCATGTATTCCCGAAGACAAATTCGAAATATTTTTTAAAATTTCCGAGGGCAAATTTTCCACTTTTTCTCGAGAACAGATTGGCAAATTTTTCCATGTTTTCACAAGGAGAAATTCGCAATGATTTCAATTTCGGAGGACAAACTTGCCACGTTTTCCCGACTACAAATTTTCAACATTTTCCCATGTCAAAATTTCCCACGTTTTCCCAAGTACAAATTTCAAAAATTTTCATGGTTTATCAAGGACATATATTCGCAATAATTTCAATTTCGGAGAAAAAACTTGCCAGGTTTTCTCGACTACAAATTTGCCAAATTTTCCACATTTTTCCGAGCACAAATGTTCCACATTTTCCACGTTTTCCCGAGGACAAATTTTCCACATTTTCCCGAGTCAAAATTTCCCACGTTTTCACAAGTACAAATTTTCAAAATTTTTCATATTTTATCAAGGACAAATTCGCAATAATTAAAAATAAATGTATAATGTTTAAAATTGGATAGCAATTTAAAAAAAAATTAATGGGAGGGGGGGTGGCGGACATTGTGACATAATTATGATGGGGGGGGGGAGTTGCTTAAACGTGACAGTTTATGACAGGGGGGGGGGAGGGGGGGTCAAAAATGGTCGATTTTTGCGTGACATAATTTATGTATGGCCCCTAATTTGTTTTTATCTATTGACATCGGTAGGAAGTCGCGCTCATTTTGATGCGACGCGTCGTTGTACTTCGGTTGTGAAATCAATTTTTCTCTCACCACCAAATTAACAACTTTCACTGTCCGAAATCCAACAAATTTAGTAGAATGCACACTAAATGACAAAATTGAGTTCCTTAAAAAGAGGGAATATGTAATTTTAGTTCCCATAACCCAATAGTTCGTGAATACGACATTTTCTTAATTACAGTAGGAGGTGATTAAAAACGCGTGACGACACAACCTTAACAGTAGGATACTGAAGAGCATGTAATTAGTAACGAAACGTTACGTATGTGCGTTGATGAAATTGCCGCATAATTGTGGTGCAATTAATAGGTGCTTAATATCACAACTTTGTTCGATATTTATAGGTTCATATTTTTAACAAAAATCAGTGAAGGGGTCATTATTTTACTTTGTTGTTTAAATATGATGTTAGATAATCGCCTGCAATTGTGAATTTTAATTAGGCAATGACATAGTTCATAGAAATACACATAGCATACCAATTCATTCAAATGCCACACTAAATCTATTGACATTTTCCCTAAATCACGTGTCCAACTCAGATGGAATACTTTTCAGTGGTGATTCAAAAACATAATTCTGATCCTATTTAAAAAATGAATTGCTTAGCCACGATTCCTGATAGTTTAAATTTTAGATTTCGTTAAAATAGTAATATATTACGCATGGGATGAAAATGAAGGAACATGACTTTGGGATATTTATAGTATTTATTTAATTTTTGAATCTAGGCCTATATGAATTACTATAAAAACAAAACTTAGAATTGAACAAATTTTACTTCCATAGTCCTTTTGTTTTTGCTCCCATACGTTTTACAGGTAAATTATTTTTCGTGTTTGCATATATAATTTGTATAGGCTACTGTAAATTTCAGAATAGGACTCTGTTGGCCATTTCGGATAATTTTTTTTTTTGTTAAAACATAAAATTACGTTTTAACCGTTTTCTTCGGTTATTTTTTAAACAGAATTTTCCAGTGATATGAATTTTCTTCGATATCTTGTTCATTCGTTTTATATCCCGAGTTTCCATATCACGCTTGGCCTCTTTGTCATCTCACTATAGGCAACAATTTCCGAACCTATAACTTAATTGCTGGTGTTTTGTGATGAATCTTTAATAGTGACTCATATACAAAAACATGATTTAATGTTGATTTATCATTTCATTCCTGCAGCTTCATTTGCTAGAAACCCCCAGTTTGCAATAACTATAGTCGACCACGACGAAGATGACGACAAGATGGCTTCTTTTGTGGTCGAGCTCACACAAATGAATCGTCGCCGGTTAGAGCTAGATAATCTAAAAATTGGATTTTTTATCTACCGCATTCCTTCCGAAGCTAATTTACCGCTAAGTTATGAATTTTTGGCCAACAACGAACACACTGGAGGAGAGGATGAGTACGGATGGGCTCGTTCTATTGCCATGAATTATACGAAAGAACCAGGCATCTATGTCATCATTCCGACAACTGAAAATGAAAACGAAGAAGGCGAATTCATGCTTAGAGTATTCAGTGAAGCAGACCATAAATCCCAGTAAGTCAATTTTGTTTCCTCAAGTAACTAAATGTACAGTGGCCAGTAAGGCGATGTAGATCAAAGAATGGTAACATATGAAAATTGTAGTTACAACTGCTTTTGCTGTAGCATTTCTGCAGTTTTTTGAATAAATTGCAGATTTCCGCAGTAAAAGGGCAATTTTTTTAAACAAATGCTGCAGTTTTTATGAATATTCTGGAGTTTTTACAGTATTTTTGCAGTAATTTGAAACAATTTTGCCCAACTGCATGCAGTTTCAGATTCCCGGAAAGTGTTCGCCAACAAAATATCACCTCGATCAATTGATTGGCATCACAATTAATTATTCGCCACCATTTGATCGCCAAGATAATTAACTTGTTCCTAAACAATTATGCCTGTCGCCAAATGATAACAAATACACAGTCTATTCCTAGAACTATGGCAGTCGACTGTTGTAAACTTTATAGACACAAATCGGACAGTTTTCGAGCAACCAACACTTTAAAACTACCCCCTTAATTATGGGATAAACAAAGTTCTATGTTAAAACAATTTATTCCTAAAACAACCCACGAGGCAAGATGACATTTGATCATTACCAAATGAATGATGTCAAATGTTTTTCAGTTTGACGTAATTTTTTCAAGAAATAGACGCCAGTTTTTGACCATAAGGACGTCATTTTGTGAGTGGTAAATTTAGGGTCATTGATCGGTAAAAAACCTTAGTTATTGGTCATAAATATTTGATTTTATGGTCAACACGACATCATTATTAACCAGAAAATGACGTGTTTTTTTAAAAGAAAACTATATCTTGCTAATCAATAAATGATGATGTAATTTTTGGCCAAAAATTGATGCAAAAAGCAGGTGACATCTTTTACAGAATTTCTCACTATAGTCGTTGGTGTCATAATAAGAAAAATAAGCAAGACTTCAGATAATCCACAGCCAATTTATTATTTGTTTGCTCGTCGTTTCAGCGTTTACATGATATCCTCAGGCATGGTAACCACAAAGAGGATGCAAAGAGATGCCAAATATATGATTGATTTTTATTATTATAGCTTGCAATTGTGCCTTGCAAGCTAGCTCCTTATAAGCCTGGAGCAAACAAATTATAAATTTGAATAAATCATTTTCTGAAGTCACTTTTTGGTAATCTTGCTATAAGGGCAAAATATGATACAGTATGATATGTTCGTCTTAAGACAATTATTGTATTACAACCTTTTAATTACAACTAAACGGTATAATACATTTAAAATGCAATTGTCAACAAAGGTGAGAAAACTCAAAGAACTAAATTATCAGCTCATTTAGATAAAATTAAGAATGTGTGTTTTACCTCTAGTTTAAAGTAAGAAGCGGTAAAATTAAACCTAATAATTTTCAGGTAGTTTTTAATAATTATTATAATCTATTTATAACCTATTATATGTTTAACTATACATATTTACCTCGCTTTGTTTTTACCATGAAAATTAAGAACAATTATTAATGAAAGTCGTTTAAAACTTTCAATTTAATTCGTTTTCACTGTGAAAATAAATCGCCATTTTGGGCTATATGTTGTACTGTATATGGTTTATTTTCACAGTGAAAACAAGCGCTGTAGTAATGTTGCTACTTGAAAGTATATAAACTTACAAAATACATTACAATACGATTAAAAGTTGACCTGCCAATTTGTGAGGACAATTTTCCAGTCGTTTTCTTCAAGCTTCCCTTCTGCGATTAATTTTTAGCCTTATTCATTATCTTAGTGTACGGAAAAAGAACAAATAAAAAAATTTGAATCAGAACTCCAATTTTTGCATGTGCATTGCAAATGTCCTTTTTGCCATTTGGCCATTTTTCAATAAATACATGACGAAATGATGACCTCGTTTGTTAACTATAGTTTTACTTGTTGTAAACTTCATCATTGAAAATATGATACATTTTGTAAAATCCCTCGATAATAATGTGGCTAATTTTTCAAAACTGACCAATTAAAATGCGACACATTCAGATAAATTTATCAATAAAAATGTGACACATTCAGATAAATTTATTAATAAAAATGTGACACATTCAGATAAATTTATCAATAAAAATGTGACAAATTTCGTACAAATGTATGAATAAAAATCAGAAATTTTTGAAAAATTCGCCTCTGAAAACATGCCAAATTATTTAAAACTCCGTTTGGTCGAACTCACTTTCTGTGCCAAATCTTCGCTTGAACTTGGTAATCACTTGGTTGAAAGTTTGGAATCTTATTTTTTTACTGAAGCAGTTGACAGTCCCTTTCGGTTATGATGGAACTTTATTTTCACTTGACCTTTCAATTGAACAATTCATCCCAAATATATAATCTCCATTTTCAACAAAAGCTAGAACAAGACTTATAGTTCTAGTTCTAGTATTTACCCTGCAGTCAGTAGATTAGTACCATTTGGCAGTGGGGATCCTTATGGTTCCCAACACCACAATTAAATCATACATGTTTTTCTCGTAATTGGGACCTTAACAAGGAGGATGGGATAGGAAAGGAAGACGGTCATGGCCGATTTAATTTAGGAACTATCCCAGCATTCGCCTGGAGAAATTGTAAGAAACCATGAAAAACCACATTCGAGGATAGCCGACCCAGGAAGCGAAACTGGGTCTACCGAATGCAAGGCGAGAATGTTTACCGCGGTGACTCGTCCCAAGGCGCCGGCATGTCCTGCGACATTGACTAGTCCCAAAACGCTGACTCATCCCAGCATGTCGACTATTTCCTTAACATGGACCCACCCTTCGACATTGACACGTCTCTTGACATTGACAACCGGAGACTTGAAATGCTGGCATCAGCGGCTAGCACACACGAGCCAGGACACCATCAAGTAGATGTCCAAGGGCGATGCTGTCCGAGGCATGGCGCCCATCACTAAACATGTGAGGCCATGTGACATCTGCCGCTTGTGTAAGGCCAACTGACCATCAAGGAGTACCTATGACCAGGTGACGACTAAGGCCCCACTTAAACTCAAACACGCGGACATATGGGGACCATCTCCCGTAGCGTCCGGATCGGGCTTTAGGTACTTTCTGGTCATAGTGGATGACTATACTCGCTGGTGTACAGCCTACTCGCTCGACATCAAAGATCAAGCCTTGTAGCACATTCAGATGAACATCCAGTAGATGAAGCGACAGACGGACCGCAAAGTCTAGCGAATAAAGACAGACAACGGAGGGTAATTCTGCCCACAAGCCTCGGAATTGTTCTATGAGCGGAAAGGAATAGTGCACGTCAAGACCAACGTGTACTCCCCTCATTTGAACGGGATCGCAGAGATGTTTAACCAGAGCGCTCTCAAGGCGATCTGTGTCACGTGCAAAGACAGGTTTGGCTAAGACCTTTTGGGCAGAATTCTTGATGACATACGTGTACCTCAAGAATCGGATTCCTCAGAAGATCTTGGGGTACAAGACGCCCTTCGAGCGGATGCATGGATACCCTCCGAACCTAGCGCATCTCTGTCAGATTGGCAGCAAGAGCCACGTGTTTGTTCCGAAGGAGCTTCGACAGGACAAACTGGACGACACTGCCGTGGAGGGAATCCTTACAGGATACTCCAGTGAGAACTATGGATATCATTTTAGGTGCCGGCCCAGCGACGTATGCATGACACGTCGCAAAGCCAGGTGGATGAGAAACATATTGCCGGGTCTGATCGAGATAGGTACGTGGAGTTTCATTGTAGCGATTCAGAGGAATCGTTTGAGCCCTTGCCGGTGGGTGGTCTGGACGTTGTCCTGCTGAGGCCGTCCCCAAAGGACAGGTACGTGCAAGCAACTGTGCAACACCCGCTGTGGCGAAGGATACTTGTACCGAAAAAGACAGGCCTGAGGACAGACGTTTACTATGACCACGGCAAGCGGTTCAAGTCTTTTACCCAGATTATGAAACAATGCAAGAAACACCGGTTGCCATACTCACGGATGAACTTTGACTTTTCCCCGAAGAATCGACTAGAAGGGGTAGTTAAACTAGAGTCCCTACATATTCCGACATACAGATCCTGACGATCCCAGACACACCGAGACTGAGACAGACCCCATCGACCCCCTTGAGATTAAGGGTGACCTCCATGAGTCTGCGGATGAGACTGTGGATGACGAGGTATCTGACTGACTATGACAGGGTGCCGTGGGTCAGCTTGATCGAGTTTGACCCCAGGACCATGACTAGTCGATAACAACTAATGCTAGCACAAAATTCAGACGCATCCCTCGCCTGTATTTTCCGAACAAGCCATGGCGGGAACATTAAAGGTTAAACTAACTATCGTATGTCAAAAAGAGTAAGTCGCCGATTTGGCTGGAAAGTTTATTTATTTATTTGATTGATTTTCTAGAAAACAGGACGTGTTTGAAGTTTTAACATTGCAAGTAAGGACGTCGATTTTTGGAACGACCCTCATCTAGGGTCAGGAGTCCCCCTTAAGTAGTTTTTTTAATGTCAAGTTGCTGCCTTGCTTTATTACAAGTAGCTTTTGCCTATGACAATTTGCCTATAAAGAAATAGCAAGTTCTGATTGCCCTTAGAAACCTCTTACCTACGCTTATCTAAATAATGTTTATAATGCTTTAATTGTTGTAATAATAATAATAATATAAAACATACATCTCACATGTATGATATTGGTAAGTCATTGTTTTAATATTAACTCTTTAATTTCAAGACAATAACATAAATGCAACATAAATGCAACATAACACAATTTGCCTATAAAGAAATAGCAAGTTCTGATTGCCCCCTTAGAAACCTCTTACCTACGCTTATCTAAATAATGTTTATAATGCTTTAATTGTTGTAATAATATAATAATAATAATATAAAACATACATCTCACACATATGATATTGGTAAGTCATTGTTTTAATATTAACTCTTTAATTTCAAGACTAACATAAATGCTAATATATTACAGGTAAACAGGTTTAATTTATAATTAAAAATAATAAGAAAATGCAGTGAGTAGCAACTATTGTTACCTTTGCGATACCATCCCGTAAATCCGCCGTTAAAGCAATTATTACAGTTGACAGGCTTTGTAATGCATGTTGTGCAGTTTTGAAAATAAGAACATCGATCAGAATCGACTAAATTATCACATGGTTGGCAATTAAGATGCTTACTGTTCGAATTGCCACACCTAGAAAGGCAAAAAAAATTCTTAACAAATATACAGTATAATTATTACACAGATGATGGGAAAATCAATTATAAATATACAGTATATTTATTGTAGAGAAGTTAATGCTAATCACGAACATAGCATGATAGCTCTTATGAGGATGCTGGCAATGATTCCAGTGGAATCTTGCCATATATAGATAATGTTAGCCGGGGCACACTCGCTGAGATGGTGTAGCACCACAATGATGGATTGGCAGAGAGATCTACCAAGCCTTTCTTTAAGCCTCGAACTAGTCACCTCCCTTGAGTGGAATATCAAGGTAGGATTTTATTCTGCTGCAGATTGCCCAGAGAAGATTCACTAGTGTATTCACAGGACCGCTGTAGAAGAAAGATCTATAGATACCGGATAATCAAATGTTGTCATAGATCCGGATGAAGCACACAATTGGACAAATTGAAAACCCATATCTGGATTAAGAGAATAAGACTGACACAAGGGTATCTTGGTAAAATGGTGACACTGCTCGACTATTGATTTTGGAGTCTACCTGTTGTAATACAACGTACTAAATTGCAAGGTCCTTCCAAATGCACTTATATTCAATATCTTTACAAATTTGCGATGTCAGACAAGAGATGTTGTATCCTTAGCAGATAGCCTTCTTAAAGTCTAGCTTCAAACCATGCAGAATGCATGGCTTTGTTGTTTCTTGTGGTTTTTTTATACCACTCGAACAAACGGCTCTTAGATGACCTAAATTTCCAGCTTCGGTTATGTTTCTCTGGTGGTCAACAATCTGCAGGTTGGTATCTTAAGTGGTAGTGTCTGTTTGGTGGTTATTGATTCTTGCATGGTGTCATCTTCTGCCATTTTTGGGATCTGCTTTATTGGATATTCCATTGCAAACTTGCAAACTTTCAAGTCAATGTTGTGCATGGTGTATGTTCATAAATAGCAATGGCAGAAATAAACATACTGTAACGAGGTATCCGTTCGCCAGGAAACCCTTTCCACCTTTTTTTCAGTGCTGAATACTACTTCATCCCGTTACACGCTTTTGACATGCGACATCAAATGTCTGTTGACACGCAACCATGTTTTTATATAAAAGATGGCATTCAGCCGCAATTCTCCGACTCGATCCCCTTCCCAATGTGGAGTTTGGACCGGTTCTGTGAGCCTATGTGCCTCATAATAAAATTAAAATATTTTACAATGAAAAACCAATACCTATCTTCCTCGCTATCTTTAATGATAATTAGGGTAATATCCATCTGAAACCTAGGAGCTCATGGACATGGAAGGAAAATTCTAGGTGCACTAAGCAGTGGAGATTGGACTTAATGAGGAAGGAAACAAAAGGAGCATTAACGACTGGCCTTGTTGGCTACTTTTTCCTCATAGGGTTGTTTCTCCCACACCTTATCCCTTGCATGCCTCTAATTGGCATCCAAAGTGGTTGGTTAAAGATTTCACCAGGAATCCAAAAGTGTCTTTGAATCTTGACGCTGAGACTGTCGCTAGCCCTGATACTTTACACCAGAAAACTTCCAAATTTAAGGATGCACCTTACATCACTTCATCAAAGGCATTATACCTCCGAATGATGTAAGAATTACTGCCAAGTCACATCCTTGCATACAAGAATACATGTACATGTATATCAACCAAACTTCAATTGCAATTGTTAAGTTGCAACAAACCCCTTTAATTCCAATCAATTGCTGCCCGTAAGACTCAACATAGTTAAACAGCCTAATCACAATTCTTTAATAGTCTTTGGCCACCGAAAAATCAACTTACACCTTTAAGGTTGAACGAGAAGTTGATGCTACTCTCCAATTAATGTTTGTTATTAAAAACCCATTGCATTGCGACATCCAACGAACGGCTTTTTTCTTCATTATCGACTAGCTTCCATCATACCCCTACTTTAAATCAATATATGTGGCAAGCTGGGGGGCGATTCACTTAAAACTTGGATCGGTCAAACCCCTAAAGATACTACTCACATTTCAGCTTGTAAAATTTCCTAGCTTTTCAAAGGTATGTGCAAATTTGGCGGAAAAACGTAAGAGTTCATCGGCAGCCAGCCACGCTTTAACACCTACACAAACAATTTAAGTCTAAAAGACCAACAACCTTTGTCAGCCTTGATGATCATTTCTAATGGTGATACTTGCAGCCGGTTGATGTCCACGTCCTCCAACATTTCAAGCGTCGCTGAAGCAGTAAACTTCATGAAGGACAGATATGGGAAAATGAAGGCAGATTCTCAATTCATTGCCAGACTTCACCATAAACAGCAAAATGATGGTTAATCAACTACTGAGTTTCTCAGCTATATTAAAGATCAATTCAACAATCTATGCACACCCGAATCTGAATTATTGCAAATTCGGATAATGTACACAGCATTCACTTCAAAATAACCAGGTTAATGGACAGAGAAGCAATTTACTCTGTTAAAGCCCTTTGGAAAACGGATGTAGCCTACAACCAGAACAATAAGGTATTTTGGCAGGCAACAATGTCTGGGTTGACAATTTGACGGTTGACAGTTGAAGGAAATCCCCGAATTCAACATACAATGCCGCTATCAAAGGTGGGAGTCGGCATTGTTGCTGCTGTTGTTAACGACATCACAAGACAATGCCCAATTTGTACAGAGTGACCATCGATGGCAGCGATGGTGATGTCTTTAACAACAGCAGCAACAATGCCGACTCCCACCTTTGATAGCGGCATCGTAATGCTGAATTTGGGGATTTCCTTCAACGACAGGTGTGAGGATGATAACTTTGACCATCACCAGGCACAACGATGCCTACTTCCACCTTTGATGGATGGCCGCTCTAACAAGTACCACCCACAACTGCAGCAATAATGGTGTGAATAATAAATATTAGCATTTTAAAACTATATTAACCAATGGTTAGGGACCTTTTTGTCCCCCAAAAAGTTAGTAAGCTCCAACAATGAACCATAGGATGTTTGTCCCCATGGCAAAATTAAGATGATGTTCTAGTCGTTGCCATGGTTATGACCATCTTTCCCTAATGAAGTAACCACGTTGCCCATGGCAATGTTCATCTTTGGGGTGCTCCCCCAGGATGGTAAAAGTTCAGTGACCATCTCCATAGGTGGTGCCTTTAATAGTGCTAATAAATCCTGTTCTAAATGGTCCTTTGTGACCTTAAATGGTGTAAGGTTTTGTCCTAAAATGTTGATTTTATTGGATCATGTTATTGATGGATTTTCTATTTTGCCAAATCCAGACAATAAAGCTGTTACACAAATTTGGAAAACTACATGGTTATAATCTAAAGAAATAAAACAATTACTAAGAGCTTTGTCCTTTTATAGAAAAATTTAAGAGTCCTTTAGTAGTGATAGATAGACATATGAGAGCCTTGACATTATCAAAATTAAAATTGAATTGGTACAAACTAGCTCTGTTAGAATTTGATGATTTAAAATAATGCCTGATTAATACACATTCAGAAACCATGACATTTATGACCATTACCTTAACTAGAGATGATACTGAAGACTGTTGCTATGCGTTTGTAGCGATAATTTCGCAAATAGATTTAGGAGTTGAGCATGAGGTAGCAAATACATCTCAAGCATAAATGCACCAACGGCAGAGGTGGATCACTACATATCTTGAATGTTATTCAATTTCGTATGCCTTAAAAAATATAACTTTTTTGAGTGACACCCATTCTCAAGTTAATTTAGATCAACATTTTCTTTGCGTTGGTGTATAACGCCACTGCATGTCAATTGCATGAAGCGCCTTAGCTTATGTGCTTTCAGGGCATAATGTTTAAAGTGCCCTTCAGGGCGCTTATGCTTTTTCCTTTTTTTCTTTGTCTTAAGCCTACAAACAACATGGCGTGCATGTTTGCTTGATATTTCATGGTTTTGCTGATCCATATAGTTTGCTGTTTGCAATAGCTGGTAAATAATTAGCCATTAAAATAGTTTGCTTTAAAATCGAACTCTGCATCAAAGAAGTCAACACTTTGTTAGTTTTTTTCCATCAAGGATCCGTATGACGAACTTGCTCAATGGCAGCCCTCCTGCAAAAAATTCATTTTTATGTAGTAAACAAATAAGGACATTGCCACACTGATGTAACTTGTTTTCTAATACAGCAAAACCTGTTAAGAGTGCACCAAAAAAATGAAAAGTTGGTCACTGTGCACAGGTGGTCACATTACAAAGAATGCGTGAATTACATTAAATAATGAACATGTACACTGTACTTATAATGTAGGCTGTAATAAATGTAGTAAAAAACCACAAAACCAAAAAAGTACAGAATCATCATGTCCATGGGCTGAAAAAAGATGTAATGTGACTCACCTGTTATCTGGTCACTTTATAAGGAACATTGACAATGTAAAAATTGCAAAAAAGACAACACACACTGGTCACCGTACACAACGGACATGTGGTCACTGGTCACTATACAGAGAATTTTTATGCAGGAAATGTACACTAGAAAAAACAAAACACTAAAAAGTGGTTACCGACCAACATATTAAAATAGTGTCAACAAAGGGATATAGAAGCAAATGTGATAATACCATCAGGAAGGTTGGCTAAGGATAGTAACAATAATCTATTTGCATTTTGTGGAAGTACATGGTTTCTAATTTATGTACTAGAGACAAAGTGTTTCGGGTGGTCATTTCTTAGGCAAAAAATGACTAATAAATGACGTCATTTTGCTACGTGGGTAGCTCCATTAGGGGATCGACTTTGAATAAAACTGACGTCATAGGTTTTACAGTCATGCACGAAAGTTTCCTTCTGTTCGAAAAACATACTTCATAGGATGGAATAAAAGCACTGCGGACAAATTAGTTTACACTGCCATTTCCCTTTGAAACAGTGCTGTCAAATGTTTCATTTAACGAAGGGATATTTCAAAAGTATCACTCCGTGTGTGCAGCAGCAGGAAATGGTTTCAGGTGAAATAACTTTCCCGCAATTCCTCGCCATTTATTTCCAGTTATAAATGAGAAAAACTTTCCAGCTGCAATTTATCGAAATTACTTTCCGAATATAACTTAACTATTTTCCTCCTTGGTGATGGGATTTAAGACTGTTTTGGAAATATATGCAAACTAGTCTGCTCAGATAAAATTTTATCTGAGCAGACTTAAGGCTATTGGAAGTAAAATTAACCTTTTGTGGAAAAATAGCCTGTATTTTCCTAAGTTAGTTTTTACTGGTTTAATTTTTAAAATTTCTTCAAAAAGGTAAGAAATATGTTATAAAGAAAATTTGCCCCCAAGTCTCACTAACTGTGAACAGGTATACATTTCAGGATATTTTTATAAATTTTCCTAAAAAATGCTCTAAATAAATTATGACAGGTGCTATCGGTAAAACATCAGTAAAATTTTACAATCATTAATTACTGTATTTGTCACAACTTCCGCATACGTACATGTATACACTTCGACGTTTTTGCTTTTAGAACCTTACTAAATGCATGACCACTCGTATTGAACCACAAAGATATCTAGGCTTAACGTTTCTCACAATATACTTACATTTTCACGGCAATAATGATCTGATCCGGAGTTTTCCCACATGGACAAGGCAGGTAATTAGGCAAACAAAACTCAGCCATGCTCCCGGGGTGGCTGCCGCAAAAAACTTGAATAACGCCGACAACCATTAACGTATGGAAAACGAAAGTGTTCGAGCGAACACCTGCCATTGGAGCCACATGTAGTTTTCCAAAGTAATCCATCAAAAAAAGATGAAAATGCGGTCAAGCGCGATATTAATTACTTCCGCGATTACCTTGGCCTTTAACTCCTAATCGGAATTCAGCATGTATGTGTGACAAACTGAACGTCAGAACTGAATGTCTTTCTCACCAATCCTGATAGCCCAACTGACGAAATGAAGAAAGCTGAACAATACAATGCGTGAATGAAAGCAGCCAATTACTTGGAAAGCAAACCGGTATTTATCAATGTTCAGGGAAATACACGCGGTCAGTGACGTAAGGTAGCTCCTAGAGTAGCTCCGTGTCGGTACCTTTGATGTTTAAACGGCTATAGAGCGAGTGAAGCGGGCCACACGCTAATGTATGACTGAGTTCACTCAAGTGAGCAAGTGATCGACGGTTGCCACTAACTAACTTAAATCCGGTTGGAACAGTTCACTAGTTCAGTGAAGTAGTGAACGACTTTTCACTGATATACTTTTTTTTTACCATTGGCACGATTTTCAAGTGAAAATTGTAGCATAAAGAACATAGGATACAAAAGATTACTATGCAGACTCTTCCCACTTTTACCCACACAGGTGCTCGCAGCGCTTCGTAGGTAAAATGGATAATGGGGGACATTGTTCACTTATAAGTGAGTTAGGCTAGGCTACTCACTCCTACTTGACTCAGCAAAGAAAACAACGTCACCATGTGCTGTAGCACCTAGGTGCTACTTGACTCAGCAAAGAGAACAACGTCACCGAAATAGATCGAACCGGATTTAAGTGAACTAGCGCCAACTGTCGTTCAATTATAGCGCCCATTCAAAAATGACGTCCTCATGTGGACTCAATATCACAGGTATATACATGTACAGGGTGTTCATTTGAAGACGCAACAGATGGAATAATCTTGGATTCGTCATAAGTAGCCTAGACTCCTGAAACTACACCAAAGGGGGATCTTCCGTGCCATGACAATTTGATGACCTTGAACACCGCTTCAAGGTCATTAAGACAGGAAGTACTTGAATAATGCAAAATAGACCAATGGTGTGATCTTGAAAGTTAAAGAGGGGGATGCTATCAGTCTAAAAATGCTTCATTCAGTTTTAAAATGCCCTTCTGTGAATTTATGTCACGTTTTTTGTGAAGGACGTAAATGCACTCCTGTACAGCTTCGAAGCGTTGCAGTGACGTCAAGCGACCCATGTAGCCCCTTGACATGGGTCGCGTGACTTC
Source organism: Ommatoiulus sabulosus (assembly GCA_034697705.1). Taxonomy (NCBI): domain Eukaryota; kingdom Metazoa; phylum Arthropoda; class Diplopoda; order Julida; family Julidae; genus Ommatoiulus; species Ommatoiulus sabulosus. The sequence goes on along the minus strand of JAQGAO010003513.1, from coordinate 2,331 downwards.
ACTTTTTAGACTGGTAGCATCCATCTCTACAACTTTCAAAATCACATCATTGGTCTATTTTGCATCCTTCAAGTACTTCCTGTCTTAATGACCTCGAAGCGGTGTTCAAGGTCATCAAACTGTCATGGCACGGAAGATCCCCCCTTGGTGTAGTGACACTGCATTTTTTTTCAGAAGTCTACTTATGACGGCTCCGAGGTTATTCCATCTGATGCGTCTTCAAATGAACACCCTGTATACATGTATCATAAATTACAAAAGTCAGTAAACGGGCTACCTTCAGTCCTGGAAAAGCTGAAAAAGTCAGAAAACTTAAAGGCTCATGTTCAATTTCCAAAACTTTTATTCCAGTACAAATTCGCTATATTTTAATTTTTCTCGAGCATTAACTCGAAAAATTGTCCACCTTTTTGGCGAGTTTATCTTTAAAAAATTTTCTATATTTTCTCGAGGACAAATTTACAAAAATTACCAAGTTTTCCCGAGGAAAAATTTTCAACACTTTTCACGTTTTCCCAAGGGCAAATTTTCAACATTTTCTACTGTTTTTCTGTACAGATTCATAAAATTTGCAACAGTTTTCAGGGAGAAATTTGCCAAATTTTCAACAGATTCTAATGACAAATTGGCAAAATTCACAACCATTTTAGAGTAAAAAATATAAGTTTTGAAAGTACAAATTTTAAAAACTTTCCAAGTTTTTCCGAGGACATATTTACAACGTTTTTCCAAGTACAAATCTTCAAAATTTACAACTACCTTCGAGTACAGATTCGTAAAATTTTCAACAGTTTCTGAGGAGATATTTGCAAAATCTCCAACAGATTCTGAGGACAAATTGGCAAAATTCTCAACCATTTAAGAGTACAAAATTTACGTTTTCGGAATACAAATTTACAAAACTTAAAAATTTTCCGGAATATTTTTTTTTAAACTTTGGACGTCCGAATGTGAAAAGGGGGCCCTGACCCACGGCCACGTAGCAAAATGACCAAAAGACGACGTCATTTTTCGGAAATGAATGTTTCAAGAAATGTTTCAAGAATGTTTTAAGAAATGACAACCCAAAAATTTTTCTGCCCAAAAATTGACCACACAAAACCTGTCAAAAAATGACGTCATTTTTTGGTCATTTTTCGTCCAAGGAATGACCACCTAAAACCTGGCAAAAATTGACGTCTTTTTTTGGTCATTTTTCGCTCAAGAAATGTTTCCAGGGTAAAAGGAAATTAATCGCAATATTGCATAGGTGATGTGTTACAAATTGCAAAAGTCAGCTAGTGAACACTAAACAGAGTACATGTACCCCAAGAAATGGATACTCAGAAAAAAAAGTCTAAATTAATTCAACTCATTGATGTTGTCACTATACAAAATTTATTAACAAAACATTTTCGGCCCATTTTCAAACTTTAAAATGTTGCCAGAACAAATTTGCAATTTTTTTTATTTTTTTTGAGGATAAACTTGCAAAACTTTCAACCTATTCCAAAGTTATCCTTAAAAATTGGCAAGATTTTCCACGTTTTCCAAAGCCACATTTGCAAAATTTTAAACTTTATACCTGTAAAGATTTTAAAATTCTCAACAATTTCTGATCAGAAATTTTCCACATTTTAACAGATTCTGAGGACAAAGTGAAAAAATTCTGATACTTCAAGGGCCAAGAAATCGAAGCAATTTGAATACTTTTTCATGGAATTGTTTTAATTTCCTTTCATTACTTTCAGAGTGCACACTTTCAAAATTTAAAACGTTTTCAGAGTAGAAATTTACAAAATCGTATAACACGTGATTTTGTCGTTAGCCAGGGAAATTTATTTAAAAACCTGGAAAAGTAAAGGAAGTTGAAAATGAAATTGAACTTATTTTAAAGATGTGGCGTGCGAAATTATGAATGAAATTTTTTTAGAGTTTAAGACATCCGAATAGGGGGACGTACCCCTCCCACCTTCCAAGTAACACCTCCATTAACATTTCCGTGCGTCCCACTCACCTCCTAACACAACTACAAGAATTTTTGAAAAAAATATAAATTTAGAGCGTTTAATTTTATTAAATTTTAAGATTCATATACGTACATGTATATCAATCCCTACATCACCCCTTTCCTTTTTACACTATAAAAATAAATGACAGATGAAGCGTGCATTATCAAAATCTTTACCAAAATTCAATATTTTTGGAATTCAAATTTGCCATCAAATTTAGGCGGCAAACAGAGTGGTACAGCGTGGATACTTATGGCGAATTTCAATTGTCCAAAAAGAGTACACTGGGGTACTCCGAGTGTACAAATCTGCTCTCATTCCGTTCCATTTGTCCATCGTG
>JAQGAO010003512.1:0-16855 GCA_034697705.1 Ommatoiulus sabulosus | reverse complement strand
ACACTTAAGTTTGTAAGGGGTCCGTCAGAGTGTTTAAATATTGCAAGTGGTCCATGATGATGAAAAGGTTAAGAAACCCTGCTCTACATGGTTAGCTCAAATGAAATTTTCCAAGTATAAATGTGGAAAATTTTCGAAGTTTTCCGAGTACAAAACTGTAAAATTATCCACGTTTTCCGAGGACAAAACTGCAAAATTTTCCACGTTTTCCGAGGACAAAATTGCACAAATTCCCACGTTTTCCGAGGACAAAATTGCAAAAATTCCCACGTTTTCCGAATACAAAAACTTTCAAAATTTTAAAGAAATTTCATGCAAATTTCTGTGTCGATTTGGAAAAACATGTCAATTTTTGACATTGTCATTGGTTAGGGAAGTTGAAAATAATTTTTCTGGGGGAACCCTGTGATGCTTAATTTCGTTTAACATATTAGCGTATTATTTTAATGGTGTACTAACTGCCGATCGAAACAAATAGTGACATCATTATTTTGAGGGGGGAGGGGGGGATGTACGGGAAATTTGTGACAAATTGTGACATAGGGGGTGGGGGCCCGGGGTCTAAAAATCTTGGAAAATAGCGTATCATTTCTGGATGGTCCCTATAACTACACCAGGCACGTTATTGTATTTCTGACAAAACTTCTGTTTCAGATGAACTAATGTAAGTACCAAAAACAAAACTACCTGCTCTGAGCATAAGCTGAGCTAATAAATTCTATACATGCATGTATCAGTAACTTCTTAAATTGGTTGGATCCTGATGTTGAAAAACAATTACAATAAATACTTGTTTAAGAGACTAATTACGATATTGAGCATACCTTTTACTTGATTGCCCTGCGCATAAACTGAGCTAAAACAAGCGCGCTTCTATGCAGAATCCAAATCTAACAGTTTTCCTTGCCATTGCACGGTCGAGTTTTCACTTATCCGAGTTCGACCTGTAATAGGATATTAATCATTAAAAGCCACAAAACGTGTTTAGAGACTCAAATATCAACTGCTTCATAGACGACTTTCGACTATTTTTTCAAATTCTAACTACATGTACAAGTAGCTCAAGTTCTGCATCATTTTTCGGATTATCCGGAGAATTCCATTTCCAAACATCCTCGGATAATCGACTCTAACCAAAATCATTTCCAAAATTAGTTAATATACAGTGGACGCCGCTTAATTCGATCAATACCTTCAGAACGGATTTTGTCCGATACTGCGCTATGTTAAAAAAAGCTTAATCGGATCATATCAAATTGCTACACATGTCTACATAACGCAAACACACGAAACAATTTTGAGCAGCTTTCATACAAGCACCGACACGTTTGGACAACGTACAAGCAAAACTCGCAAATTATTTTGGTAAGGTCAATATTTCGCGTGTTTTTGATATTCGAATCACTTACTTCGATCAAAATCGCTGGAACCAACGAGTCGATATTGTCTAAACTTTTTGATCTATCACTGCATTTAATCGATATTGTCCAAACTTTTGTATAAAAACGCAAGCATTTTCGTTGGAAATGAACAGGAGATAATTGTGACATAATACGTTTCAAATGCGTTTAGAAAACTAACCGTCAAATGGAAAATCGTGAGCATGCATGCGCGGCCGGAGCATGTAATGAAAATTCAAACAGCATTCCATAAAAATTTCAGTAAATAACATTTACCTCGTGACAAACTGACAATTCATCAAGCTGTATCCACGTGGGACAATCATTTCACACACGAGAAGCTCAGTAAATACAGTAAAAATTCACTCGCGTATCGTAAATCCAAAACGCCGAGCCATACAAATATACAGATGTATTTTCGCGGGAAAAGTGGATTGGGGGATGGGACGAGGCTATTGATGGGGGCATGGGTAGTCTCGTTATCTCGAGAATCTCGTCAAATCACGGAGTTACGTAGAAATACCACTATGCTGACACCAAACCCAAACTTTTTTTTTGTGGCGTTGCGTTCGTAGCGCTACTTGGATTATTTCGATTACAACCACAGTATTACGTCGTGTACTAATTAATTACGCCAATGTAAACATCAGTGAATTATCCTGTGGCTCTCCTTACTCAATATATGGCGAGTACGTGATAGTAGTGATACTATGATTTGTTTACTAGCGCACCGCGTGGCTAAGATTGAGTTTCTACAGCTAAAAGTCAAGGCGGCGCTGCCGTGTCTCGGCAACCCGATTATCACATGTGCTGAAACGGACCTAATATACGGGGGTAATGTCTGGATAGTGATTTTTTTAAATTTGAAATTAACGAAAGTCATTGCCTGAGTAATATGCACGTGCCTGTATATTTATTCCACAACCAAGAATGTATCATGTATATGATTAATTTTGACTGGACAGATGCACTTATTTCGCATAAATTTTGTTTCTTGAAATTAAAGATTATGTTTTAAAGTAAAAAAAGGCAGTTTTGTGTCATACCTAACGAGAATGATATGCGTAGATAGTTTATACCGAGTTCGAATTTCTTTATTCATTACTTTCTTTAGTTTTAAGTTTTTTTATTCCACCAATGAACACAAAATGCAACTTATGAAAAATTCACGTTGAAAAAGTCAAAAATTCGGCCCCTGGTTCGTAGACTGACAAATATTATGGTTATGTTTATATTTAGCATGATTTCTCACGCTTAAGCTAACCAAGAACTAAGTTTGTTAGTGAGAATTAGTGTATCAAAAGAAATGAAAACCAGATTAGAGAGCTCAAAATGTTTAATTTACTCCAAACTAATTCAATATCGAGCACAATAAAGTTGGCTTAATGCAACTCCACAAATGAATTATCAGAGGTACACTTGTCAATAGTACCCTAAACTAATTCCATATTTAGTACAATAAAGTTGGCTTAATGCAACTCCACAATTGAATTATCAGAGGTACACTTGTCAATCTACCCTAAATTAATTCCATATTGAATACAAAAAAGTTGGCTTAATGCAACTCCACATTTGAATTATCAGAGGTACACTTGTCAATCTACCCTAAATTAATTCCATATTTAGTACAATAAAGTTGGCTTAATGCAACTCCACAATTGAATTATCAGAAGTACACTTGTTAAATCTAAGATTATCACAATCCAAGACAAAATCTGTGCATAGAGCAGCCAAGTTTTAAGTATCAAGATGGTCCCAAACCAACTAAAATAGAATCTTGAAATTAAGAGTTGCTCACCATCTCAGCAGTAGAGTGTTTTTCTTCTGTAGTTGCCACAAAGATGATGTGATGTGTTGAGTATTTTTCAGCAGACTGAATTTTGGGTTCTGAAACTGCTCCTTATATACAGGAGAGTAACTCCTCCTCCTTTTCCGTGGACAAAACCCACAGTTTTGAGTGGGATGTTGTTTATTTTATCTCCCCCATGTTAAAGATAGGATTTTCTGTTTTTAGTTGTCATGTTTTCATTATTTATGACTATAAAAAACCTGCTCGGAACTCATTAATTTCCACCAGCAGCATTCCACTCTTCAGAATCTATGCCAAATGCGCACTTAGCAACTTAGTGGAGGCCAGCAGGATGTGAAACTTCATTTTCATTGGTTGGCCAGCATCGCATGATCATCCTACGTGGCTATAAATGTTGTTGAAGGTGACTTTGCTTTGTTCGAAAAAAATATGACCTCATTGGAAAACAGCCCGCATTCTCCCAATTGGTCTACGCAGCTTAGTCGCCTCCCTTCCAAAGTAGGTCATGCAAAACATCCATCTGGTTTCACAAATAGACGAAAAACAGTCAAAGCTGAATAAATTCTTGGATACTGGAGTGACCTTCATGATAATAGCAGAAATGGATAGAGGATTCAGAAACAAATTTTGACATACCAAACATGGTTGGTTTTGGTTCATTAGTTATCGATTTAATGTTAATGCTGTTTTGGTGCTGGTTTATCCCATCCATCAGAGGGAATGCAAGTAATTACATGAAATGCTGACTCATCAGCATCCGCTTAATTGTGAAGTCTAAAGTTTGCTCAAGCGAGGCTGTTTATTTTCTAGCTTTATTTGGTTATGAATCATCGCACATCTGGTTGATGTCAGCTTCAAAACGCAAGGCCAACTGCTTTCTGGGTTGCTTTAACGCATCCAGACTTACAGGGTGTAACAAAAGACTTCACTCTTAATTGACTTATTATTCAATTAAGTACAGTAGGCTTTTTACGGTTTGTTATGTGAATATAATATAACGTTCGCTTGACGCTGCTAAATCTGACAATAAAATGAGCGTGACGTTCCTACGGGAAGCTGGGCTTGATAGGAAATTTTGGAGGAAGTTAATTGGCTTATGAAATCTCCGCGGGTCGACAATGAACGGATAATTAATCAGTAATTAATGTAATACATGTATATATTATTTCATTAGTTGAAAAAACAAACAATATCATGCATTAAAATAATGAAAATAAAATATGTAAATAAACATCAAGGTGAAATGATACAGATAATTCAACTCAGCTCCCTATACAGACAGCAAACAAATGCCATGTGGTAGGGGAGTCTCGCCCATTTTAAGGAGAATGCTCCTATGTCAGGTGCGATTGACTTTATGCATCATTGTCAAATTGAATCTGTAACAAATCTGAACTATTTTTAAGAAGATTATTCCATTGTCTAATCTCATGCAAAAAGAAGGACCAAAAGTAAGCATCCGTCTTAGCACGGAGCCCGGTCAATGGATTTAGAATGGTTATGCCTACTTCTAGAGTGATTATTAGGTATAAAAATATGGGAAACGAGATGCGAATAATGAATGTCATGATGAAAATAATACAGTCAAAAATTCCTTATAGTATAGGACAGTGTTTTCCAACCTTTTTACCCCTGCAGACTGGAAAAATTGGATACATATTTTTTCTTGACTAGACCGGTAAAAATAAGAAAAAATATTTCGCAGATCGACGATAATAGGAAAACTATTTCGCAGACCACAACGGCAGAAATACCAATCTTTATTTATAGTTTTTATGTTGGTTGCATTAAAATCTAATATAAGATGGAAATTCCATAGTTATTCAAAATAGTCAGAAACCGAGAAGTTTGAGCGTTTTCGCAGGAAATTTCTGCGGACCACTGGTTTAAGAAACACTAGTATTGGAGACTTTGAAACCATTTAATGAATTACAGTACTTTGTGCCTTGAAGTTTTATATCCAGTTGGTTCCTTCATCGGGAACCAAGCTAGTGGCATCGGGAATGCCACTCCAATTTTAGTTGAAAATTGTTAGGAAGTCCATTATTTTAGCGATTTAATTGAAACGATCGAATTTAAAAGAAAACATAACTGTTATTTTCATGAATTTCCAATTTTAAAATGCGCCGGAAAAAATATTTCTCATTTTGTTCAATTTGATTAAGATATTTTTTGTATTGTTACCTCCGAATGTACTGAGGGTAACAGACAGACTAAGGGTGGGAGCACTTAATTTCTTAATTTAAAAGTCTCAATGTGATCCCACCCTAAGGTGCCAAAAGAGGATATTTTTCCTTATATCCTGGGATAGAACAAAAAACGTCAAACGAAAATCTGGCGAGTTTTTGAATAATTTTGCAAATTATTAAATACTTACGCACTTTTTGGACAAATGAAAATCCCATGGATCATGGTCAAAGTCCTTTGAGTTCTTGGCTCTCCATGAATTTCAGTTTTTAACTGTCATAGCATTAGTTTATCACTCTTCACTTTATTTCACAGCCACATGGATTTTGAAGTTTTTATTCTTGCATCACCTATAACCTTTTTTCATTTGTGACTATCGCTTACACAAAATGTGGGAGATTAATAAATTATGGTAATGGTGTTTATAATCCATTTCATATTTATATTCTCTGCACCTGAGTCATGGCAACGCAGCAACTTTCCAAATGTACCGCTGGCTGGAAATAATAAGGAAAATTTTCGAACATTAATCTAAGGTTATTAAAAATGGCACTAACAGATACAGTAACCACATTTCCAGAGATAGGGTCAGATATCAACCATAATTGTCATGTGACTACTGGTTACTGAGATAATACCTCACAAAGATTACATGCCATGGGAGCTACTTTCTTGTTTTTATGTGAATGTCCTTCTCGGTCATTACTCGGACATATTAGAAGTGACGCCTGGCTCCTTGGCATTTTGCCATCTCGCTGTCTAGTTTTCTTGCCAGACATACATGTACAGTGTGCCTCAACCAGTTTTGAAGAAATAAATTTTCGGAGATTCTACAAAAATGAATACAAAAAATAACAATGCCAAGTAGAAAATATGAATTCGCTGACAATGATCTTTTAATATCTTTGCTCAGAGTATGTGTGATAAATCATTATATCATTTTAGAGACTTACTCTGCTATTTATCAACGAAATGCAGCCAATCGGCAAATTATCAGTTGCTTTTTACGCCAGACCTATTCTGGACAATGTAACAAAAAGCCTGCATGAATGAAAAAATGTATATTAAAAAAACGCGAGACATTTTAGAAAATCTATAAATATCAGAAGTATTCATACCAAGGTTAAAAAGTGATGGCATAGTTGTGAGTTTTCAGGCACAAGTTGGATAGATTTAGTTAGACACAATCAGCTTTGAGTGAACAGAAGGACAATGAACAAAGTTCAACGTTTGCTTTATGAAAGCAAAGGTTGAGAGGTACATTTTTATAAAATGTCAAAAAATACTATATTTGTCATTTTGCATCTTAGGAAGTTGCAGTCGGTGTTTTAGCAGTTGTTGGCAAATAATCATCCTTCTTTTCTTGAAGCTATTAAAAATAAAAATAATTGGTTTTGCATGATTAGTTTTAAAATAGACAGGGAAAAGAGCAAACCCTTTCTACATGGGACAACATCATTGAGCCACATGGTACTGGTAATGATTAGGAATTGACAGTTTAAAAATGGCATTGATCTACTGCTTCTATTTTTGTGAAGTTCAAATTTGTTATAGTTTAAAAATGAAAATACACGCATGCTCCATTGACCAAATGAAAACTGCATGCATAAACAATACATTTTTGATAACCTTCATACAAACTAGAACAGAGTATGCAGTATATGCACGTGCTGCTCGTGTTCTGACAGATGGACGTATTCAAAGTAATAAAGTGGTTGACATATCAGCATTATGTTCCTTTACTACTGTGCAAAAAAAAAGCAGCCAAAGGCTGCTTTGTATTAATTTTTAACTAAAAATATGTATAATTTTCAAAAGTACATGTATAAAACTGCATCGTGGCATCAAATCAAGCATGTTATACAAGTCAAATAATATGACAAGCAATTTTGTGCAAAATGGCATTGCATCAACTGCGAAAGGGACAAATGCTGATGATGGTTTGTCAGCAGTTAGTAATATTGTATTCAGTTCCAATTTTCATTTTTTTAAGTTATAAGATTATTCTCAAATTAAATCCACTATAAAGGCAAGTTTCATCCCAAAGAATCGTACATCTGCCATAAAGCGTGCTAATTTCTTTCAATGCAAAAAAAAAAAAAAAAACATATGCTGAAATGCATTTCCATTCAAATTATCAGTCCGTGCCATACTATGTTATTTTTGCTAAATACCAGTTGAGACATTAGTGCATGGGCAGCGTAATAAAATCATGATGATGCCCTGTGCAGAAACTCTAAAACAAAATATGCCTACCTTAAAATGTGTATATGCAATTACACCCCCAAAAGTGAATGCTATCCCCAATACCTGGTTTATATCTAGTGGATCGTGAAATAGGAGATAGCCACCGGCTAACGTCAAGCAAAACTTCAAATGCCCAACCATGTTATAACTGAAAATTGTCAAGGTTCACATACATAGTCAAATGGCAATTATCTGCATAACTCCGGGCAATCACAGTGAAAGGATACGTTATAGGGGACGTATTGCCTATAATCCAATAAATGGATAAATTCACGGAGAACGCAACAATGCCAGAGGCTGTAATCACAACCTGGAATAAAGAATATAGTCGGTCAGATAATGATTGATTCATTTGTTCTAATATTGGTACAAAATCAAAATGTCCGTGTACGTTTAAGAGGGTCTACTGGTGATTCATTGTTTATGGGCAGTTTTGGACAATAGTTTTAGGCATAATGTTAAATACTTTCAATAAATTGGTTTGCCTATATAAAGCGAAGGTAAGGAAATATTAGGAAATATTTAATTAGTTTAAAAATTATGCGTGGGGAATTTAAAATGTGAAATTCTTAAATCCTAGTTAATTACCTTTACCGTAGAATTTTTTTTATAGAAAACATTTCAGTCTACGTCTAATATTATCTTTGTCGTAAATCCCACAAAGAAATAACAGCTGGTAGACCGTCTTATTGGAGGACATATTTGGGCTCTTTAGAAAAGGTATAACTTATTCACCAAGTCCTGTAACGTCCAGGAATGCATCAAGAGTCCATTTTGTGCCCACACAGGTTCAAAGAATGGGATAATGCAAAAAAGAAGAACAGCTGACATTGGTGCTTGAACATACAACAGTTGCATTGCATTCACTTGGAATTCACGCTGTTTTTCTCCTACCCACTGTGAAAAAGAGTAAAAAAAGGTAAACATAGGAATACTGCATGCAGAGCTAATGAAATGAATATATAGCAAATTCCATGTTCAAAATTCGTGCAAAGTACACATAGCCTATGCTTGCCATTTTACAAGAAAATATTTTGCAAACTCACCACTTGATATATCGAAGTAATAAGTACTCCCAAAGTAGCATAAATTGTACCAGTAACATTGAATTTTATATCAAAATATGAATTAATTATAACGCCTATTGTCACAGGAATCTAAAAGAAAAAAGAAATAAAGAATAATGGAACACCACACATCATCATTAGGCACCGATTAGAATTTTTGGACAAAATTTACGTTTGTTTTGCAAACTTTGCCTAAAAACAAAAACAACTAAATGAAATACAAATTGAAAAAAACAGTGAACCAGAATAAAAACAAAATAGAATTTACTTGGATATGCTAATATTCTAATTTTGTACTGGATGGTTTGTTGTATTATTGATTTCCACGGAAGGTTGGAAAAATAAAATGAATCAAAAAATCGAAAAGATTGATAAAATGGTTTTAAAAATAAAAACTTTTGTGGAAAGAATCTACTTCTCAAAACTCTTTATTTACACAGCATCTGGGATAGTATAGGATGTTTTATCATGAAAATGGTGGCTGGAATATAAAAATAGGCCATGTTCAGTACATGGCTCTTTAAAATGTCCATGGTTGGACATGCAAAGCATGTCCAACCATGGACGTACATGAGCATCATATGTTGTACAAACAGAACCAAAATAAAACTTAAACATTCTAGGTATGAACACTAGGTAAGAGCCATGTACTGAACATGGCAGCTGAGTGGTTAAATGGAAGCCTTGCATTACGGAGATCCAGGTTGGCATCCCGGGTCGTCTCGTCTGACTTTGATTTTCACGTTGTTCCAAAGTTGGTTCTCAGAGAACGCTGGGCCAGTTCCTTTAAAAATTGATTATGACCATACATTCCCTTTCCTTGTTTTGCTTAGATTTATCATTTATGATTTACAATTCAATGTTTCGTTAACAGGTTCATGCATTACACTCCTGGTCGTCGTTTGGGCTCTTTATAGCTCGCGTTGTTAGCAGGCCCAAAAAACATAACCCCAACCCGATAGATGGAAATACATACAATTTTACACAAAATTATTGACCATTAGTGAAATTCAGAACTATGTAAAAGAAAGAGGAAGTAATATCTAGATACCACTATGGTACAGTTTTCGGTTTTCAGTGGCACAGCGCCTACAGTTTTGTCCATCATCATCACCATCAACCAAAGGTGCAACGCCCATTGGTGTACGTAGGACCGGAACCAATGATGCTCTGGCAACAGACTTGCAACGGAACACTCATTATATTGGTAATCCAAGCCATCACCATTGTCATGGAGCTACCCGGATATAAACCAGACCAAAGTAGGAATTGCCCCCCTTTTTACCAGAGGCTGCTTTTCACCCTTACCCTACCGTAATTAAAATCCAGAAATAGCCTATAACACGGATATGACCTAAAGTAACACAAACCCCGTTTTTTAAAGTCAAAAGACCATGTTAAAACCACTAATCCAGTCAAACCCACCTGTCTCAAGAGACATATCCCCCTTTTTGCCGACTTCAGCTGCAGAGGAGCCACTGTTGGATAGCCCATTGTTTTAAACACAGGGAAGCACATTGTTCTCATCTGCATAATCCTCCCCCAGGCTTGGGAAGGAAAACGGTAATTGACAAATTAATATAGGAACCATATTGTAGGAAAGCATGAAAACCACAATCAGGATATAGTCGACCCGGGAATTGAATCCACGTCTACCGAATGCAAGACAGTGATTACTATGTAAGATACATGTACATGAATTTAAATAACAATGTCATTAATGATTAATACGTACCACCCTGAAACAGCACTTGATGTACAATGTATATGTATGTGCCAAAACTTACCAGTGACAGTTTAACTTTTGTGGATACTTTCTTCCCATACGCGTACGTTTCGATAACTATTATACACGGGGTGGTCATAACCTTGGCCAACTGATAGGTTCCCACCGTATTATTCTCCAGGGAAAGATTCGTGAAGACGACGAAACCACAGAAAGCAGCTGCCAATGGCAACATTCGTAAGTAGGGCAACCGTTTCACGTTGAATACGCCCAAGTTATTACAGATGATTAGGCCAATGAATGTGATTATGAAATGTATTAAAGTTAAGGTGAGGTTTGGAAATGCTATATTCACGTATATCCATTTATTTAACAGCACGATAACAATGGAACTGCATAAATTCAATCCTAATCCAAGGCACAAAACACTCGAACCAACCATAGACGCCGCCATTTTCTAGCTGAATCATTCGGATTCCACGCCATCTGGCGGCAGTTGGTGTAAGCAAAACTGGCTAAAATTTCCCAAATTTGAAAAAAACTTATCTACAAAATAGCATCTGCTTCAATGTGGTAAATAAAACCCCAAGCTCAATTAAATGTCAACATTCCACAGATGTTGAACAGATTAAAAGAGTACTTATTATTATTATCTGGCTGGTGACTTGATGGCTGCCATGCAGCTGTCAATTAACTCACCTATAGTCTGCCAAAGGTGTGAAATAAAAGTTCCTACAATCCTACCAGTGTTCCCTCCCCAAATTTAAAAAAAAAGAAAAAACCGTCTCATGATCCATTAATTTTTATCTTAGTGAATCATCCTGGTTTTTTTCGTGACATTCCTCATTTAATTTTTGTATGTGGAAAATTAAAAAAAAGTTGGTTGCAGAAATTCCCATGTCGTACCCACTACCAAAGAAATCTTTTTTTTTCAAAAAAATCCTGAAATACTGTATGTCACGAAAATAAAAATGGGGGAATTCCCTGGGGGACAAGTTAGGGATCGTACCACAATTCTTCCTTTTGACACTCTATGAATAGATGTATATTGAACGTGGGATTGACACTAAAATCTTACAAAAAAAACCATTTCCTATGATTCTTTGAAGAGATTCTCAGAAAATGGTCCAAATAAGTACATGTAACTAGAGTGCCATCTTCTGGCATCAAACCTGAAAAACGAAACGAAACAGTTGTAAAATATTTGTATTCTAGCCAATAGACTGGCACAATTTAAGAATGTTTTTTTAAATAAAAATCAAAAGTTTTTTCAACATGACAAAATTAACCTAAATCACACATAAGTTTATGATAAGAGTTCTATATTTTATGCAATTGCTACATTAACATATTTTTGAAGATGAATTCACGTGGGCTAATTAAATTTGGTTCAAATGTTTATAATAATAAATTGAATCGATGTTGATAGAAATTCAGTTGTGAAGTTGTTTAATGTCCAATTTCTTTTCATTATAAATGGCACAAGTTGTTTAATATTGCAACGGTTTTCATTGCCTTAGATAATTACACGTAATAATGCCAATTTACAAATACACTCTGTGCATATTTTTGCTAATATTAGCAAAATGATAAAAGCGTCATCGAAAAAAATGGAGATTCCGTTATCAGATTTCTGAAAAGCCATTTAGTACAATTTATCATATTTTCAGAGATTCTGAACTGAAGAAAATTTAGGGTAAGCCTAGCAAAAAAGTTGATGCACTCCACAAACAAAATATACAAATTCTATAAATAGAACAAATCTATTATACAGTATATAAACGCAATGTGATGCACAATGTGAGCAAAATACAACATAAAATCCTTTTCTGACTTAGAAACGAATGCAATAGTTACAAATGATGAAAGTAACTTTGGGTACAATCTTAAAAATAACCTTTTTTACTCTACGATAAATTAAAATTTCCACTTGACTGCTACAAATTTTTGAAATGACCATATTTTTTATCGAGACAAACATTGTTATTCTTAGAAATGGTTAAATAATTGATGATTTAGGCTCCTATATATAGAACTGGCATTGCTAGTACGCAATTATGTTTCTAGATCTTATTTCATCCAACAGTTCATCCATTATATTATGTCATATGTGCCAATATTCCTTGGAGGAATTGCAGAATATGAAAAAAAGTATAGTCGAAATTTTTATAAACAAATTTTTGCAAACTACAAGATAGAAAATTTGATGGTGTAATGCACGTTTTTAATTTGAAAGGCACATGCAATTTTAACATGAAATTATTGTATTTATTTTCTGTTCAAATAGTGAACAAATCATTTAAGATACATGAAATTATGAAAGTTGATTAGATTTTTGGAAATGTTAATCATGGTTGTTGATGCTGATGAAACAATATCTCAATGCAAGGTACACCGAACTGAACAAAGTTTTAAGAAAAGTTTCATAATTAAAAGGCTGTTTGAACAATAAGATGAAACAATAATGCAAAAAACTCCATTCCTGGTGATTTGATGCATTCATGTGTGAAGAAAATAAAAATATATGCACTAATTATCCACTTAATAATAGGCCATTAAAAACACATACACATATTGAAATATTTCACATACATTTCTCAAATCTACACTGTTTCGATATGTTTGGTATATTAAATAACTAATACAAAGAAATACTTTTAAAAAGCTGGCTACTAAATTTTGTATTGTTTACTAAAATGGAAAATTTTGGCCTATACATAATTCGTTATAAAACAGTAACGCTTATTTAAAAACCACCGTGGAAATAAGCAAAAAATTTCGAAATCCTGATATTTTCAGTTGTTTCAGGAACGGCTCAAATGGTCGTCTCTTAAATAAAGGTTTAAAAATCCATGTACAAAATTGAGCATATTGAAAAACAAACACGTTTTCAAATTTTAAGTTGATTTTAAAGTGCTTCAACCCTTGTGGTTTTGTCAATGGCTGAAAGAGCCAATATTAGAAAAAGGACAAAAGAACCTATGAAAAATTACAAAATGATTGTATAATAAAGATGACTGTGATTGAGTGAAGCTTTTTTCAAATTTCTTAAATAGCATGATTTCTATGTGGGGGTAGTGGACTCAAGATGCCAAGTGAAGGTACGGAAACTGAAAGGCGTCCGGTATCCTGAAATTCTCAATTTTCATGCAAGTTACAACTTACTAGGAATATTCCAAATGTAATATTTGGCATTTTCATGGCGTTCTACACTTACATACTCATTACTTGGTTTGTAATGACGCCTGAGCCTGAATTTCATAAAAAACTCTACCACCATATGACTCCTTTTCAAAAGGAGCAAAATACCAGCGGTTATCGAAGTTGAGACTACCAATTTTTCAGGCCTCAATTGTGACCGGTAGCAGAGCAAATTTTACTACTCAAAAATATTTTCTTTACTTTTTTTAATATTTCTTTTCACTTAAACGTCTTTCTTTGGCATCGCTTCTATTTAAAGATACTCCGTGCACCTAAACTTCTGCGAGGGGCAGAATCACTTTACTACAATCTAATTCACAAACAAGCAGAGTTAAGTACCAGTACCAATAACATTTGACCAATCTATCAGTTCATGAGGAAATGTATGTCTGAAAGTATAGTCACACCTATTGATTCACTGGCACCCTAACCGAGAGTATTTCAGGGTAGGATGTTGCTTAAAAAGATTACAAAAAAAATCTTATGCAGTGCTGTACATAAAAACACGAATTCATGTTGTAATAAGAGGTTGTGAAAGGAGAATGACACAAATATTACAATTTTTTTTTACCAAGCGCCTTCTAACTTACTCTAGAATTAGGCGATGAATTTGTATTTCCTGCAGTCAATCTGGTGATTTGTTGAGATGCAACACAGGTGGGAGGTAGAGAGCATGCATTATCATTAGGACTGATGAGTGGGGTGACTGGAAGACTCAGTGCTGAACTGGAAAGGGTTTCATGTGGGAATTCGGCGTTTAACAGCAGAGACGATGCTAAAGACGCACACGGAGAGGGCATATTTCGCTTGATTGGAATGGGCGGTGGTGTCCTGTCCCCCAGCGTTGGGGTTTCTGGAGTGTTGGCTGGGCTGTAATCTGCAGGTTCCAATGAAATATCCACCGTTAAAAGCTCACCCCCAGCAAACAAAGCAGGGGCAGATGTCTAAAATTCAAAAGCAAATCAACTTTAACAATAAGAAGACATCAGCTAATGAGTACAACAACTAATTCCCCAGAGGCTCCAAACATTTTTCGCAACTTTTGTTCGAACCGAACGACTTTTGCGCATAAAAATAACATTCCTTTCGATAACGTTAATGTGCATAACGTAAACTTCAACGTAAACTTTCATACCATGATTGCATTATCACATTGTGCATGAATCTCATGATTTTAGAAAATATTAATGAAATGTTAGAGATTCAAACATTCTCATGAATTATCTCATAAATAACCCAACAAAATAGCTGGTAAAGTCGAATTTTGTCCAATTCATTTTACTTCAA
The DNA here is from genome assembly GCA_034697705.1 of Ommatoiulus sabulosus. NCBI lineage: Eukaryota > Metazoa > Arthropoda > Diplopoda > Julida > Julidae > Ommatoiulus > Ommatoiulus sabulosus. Next base: position 1,930 of record JAQGAO010003512.1, on the reverse strand, counting down.
CAATTGTTTCCATAATATTAAATTTCTGGTGTAAGGGAATGTTTCACATCATTGTCCTTTCATTTTGTAAGCATAAAAGGTTGGCACAAAAATAATTTCTTACCTTCTTCATTAACCGCTTCGGTAATGCTGGTGGCTGATCTTCCCCACACGTAAATGCACATGTAGTTGCCCTTCTTTCAGTCGCTAAACAAATCAGAGGAAAATCAATTAGAAAACTACACAAAAATAGAGAAATGTTTGCATTCAAATCTTAAATGTCCAGTGTCAAGTACCATATCCACGAGGTGGCAATGGAGGGGCGTCATCTGGGTTCGCAGATGTCTCTGACCAGCTATTTCGCATGCCTTCTCCAACAGGATGCAAGAATTTACTTTGCATCTTGGGACTGGATGTCTTACTCCGCACATGCCCTTTTCCACAAGGTCGGCCGGCTGAAAAATTGCATGGCATTTTGTAATTATACAAAAATGGCTTGGCTTACAGAGCATGGCAAACATCGGAATAAAAGGTCACGTACAGCACTCATCTGGTTTTTCACGCAATGGCAAAGCAACATATTCGTTGCTTCGAGTCGAATGCCTGCCTAGGCGCTCTCCAGATAAACCCTGAAAAACCAAAGGATCGAAATAAGATTTAATGTTTATATTAACAGCACCATTAATTCTAATTAAATTATTACATGATGCAAGTGTGGATAATGCGATATTCAACGAAATCAAACAGGCTTTGATTAACTAGAGAAGTTCAACGGTACTGTGATGTCATGTTTAAATGAGATTTAACTCACATAAAATGCATCAAATACTCCTTCCCACCTTATTACAAGTAAATAGTAAAAAAAAGGAAATATCTTGAAGTATGAAGCACAGCAAATGCATGGCAAGTTACATACACAATGATTTATCATGAAAATTGGATTTCATCATGCAATGAAGGAACAGGCATGGTCTTAATTTACCGATACGTTACGTGCACTTTAGACTAGTTGGATGCAGAAATGTCTTAATTTAAGCTAAACTAGCATGAGATTACAACACAACAAAGTACCAAAACAAAAAATACATCATGCTCTATTGTTCATAAGACAAATTCTTCCTCTCATTGTGTTGCCAGAATTTATGTAATTATCAGCTATCATAAAACATGACAATGTCCGACAGCGAAAATCGGAATGGTCAAGACAAAAAGTATTTTCTTAATTAACAATATATATATATATATATATATATATACAGTATATCCGGGTTCCCCCAAAATTTCATATCCAACTTCACTGACTTTTTCAGGTTTTAAAAAATTTCCCTGACCAATGGCAATGTCAAAAATTTACATATGCCAATGTAATCCACGATTTTTCAAAATCAACACAGGAAAATATTCGATATTTGCTAAATTGACTAATGAAAATTGTAAAATGTTTTGAAAATTAACATAGAAAAATTAAAAAATCAAAAAAACTTTTTGTTGAAAATTTGACACTTTTGTATTCGGAAAACGTGGAAAATTTTGCAAATTTGTCCTCGGCAAACGTGGCCTCTGAAAACGAGTAGAATCTTGCTAATTTAGCCTCAGAAACTGTTGCAAATTTGTACTGAGAAAATATAAAAAAGTTTGCAAATGGGCCCTGAGCTAACCACGTCGAAACATTAATTCTAGATCGTTACAACACGACTACGTTGAATTTCCCTGACTTTTTCAAAAAAAGTGACTCTTCCCCGACTTTTTCAAGTCTGGGGTACCCTCTATATACGTCTCAATTTTTAATATTAGCAACAACTAAAGCAAATGTCGTTCGAAATTGCAAAATCATGTTGACACAATGGTTAACACACCTCACGACATCTCAGGCATTTTTATAAAGCTGGTCATACATGAGGCAAATTGACCCTTTTGCTAATCAGATCCTCTTGCGGATTTCTAAGGAACT
>JAQGAO010003511.1:0-16855 GCA_034697705.1 Ommatoiulus sabulosus | reverse complement strand
GACACTCGACGGGAACGCCAAACTTAGTTTGCAAACTTGATTTTCTAGTTTTTAGTTTGGCAAAAACAGTTTGCTACCCCATTTTTTTCGTTGCCACAAACTAGAAAAGTTTCAAGTTTGGTAGTTTTTAGTTTTGATTTGGTGATAGTGTGTACCCGATATTAGTGTGACACATTTTTTGAAACCTAAAACGCGCATGTGGAAAACCACGGTGGAGACAAATAATTAACTTTTAAATATCATATAAATCTGTAGTTTAACATAAAGCGCCATTAGGAAGTGTTCATTTGAACTCCGGATTTCCCAATTGCAGACATTTATTTGAGCGATCGTTAATATCAAAACTTCCCCAACTATAGCTGAAAATAAACCATGAAGTCAACGGTTGTTTTGGCGCTGAATAAATAGTCCCACTTTTAATTTTTAGATTTGAAATCTAAAAACAAATAAACCTGCCTGCTTCTGTCAGAACCGACGTTACGTGTGTTTCTTCTATGTCAACGAGCAATTAAGTTATAGTATCAGTAAGTACTAAGTATCGAAGAAACCCTTTGTTGCTAAAGTGCATGAATGTGGCCAATAAAGAGGAAATCCCATGAAGCGAAGTTGCCGCTACAAAGTAGAGCTTTGTTTTTGTAACATATTTCATTCTTATTCTTGCTCAAGGCTGCACATAGTTCATCTCTCAGGAACTTATAATACTGTGCTGAGGAAGGATAACGTGAATCACCCAGACCACAAATCATGACAAATACGTATTTTTTTCTGGAAGTAAATGCGAATTTCGTAACTGGTATGTATGGAGAGCTGGGGAAATGGTAATAATGAGAAATCTGACATAAAAGGGAAGGGACCCCATATACCATGGCAAGAGTTCTTTATGCTTTCATCCTATAAAGCTCTTGAGTGCATATCTGATGACGAAGGCGGCTTTGGGTGATGAAAAACAGCTCAAAGGAAATAAAAGAGTTTATATAAATGGAATTAAATAAGAATCGAAGAAGTCGGCATTTTTTCCTCGTTTCCTTTCTTTTCAAATGCACTGCAACGGGGTAAAGCTTTTGTAATGCTGTTTGATGAAATTTAAAAAAAAAAATGTTTGTTGGTTATCTTTCACAACATTTCACTATCACGTGACTCGCTATCAACGCTATAGTAGTGCATTGCTGTCAGGGAAATTTTGGATTTTTGAATTGTTCTTAGAATGTTAACTCGATCACTGATTTCGCATTTAGCATTTTATTAAAAAAATATATAGTTTTGAAAACTTGGACAATTCTTTATATTCGACTGATTTTTTTAAATTGTTACTGATTGGCCGTTTTGAATAATTTTGCTACGAATTTCTTTAAAATTTGCAAATTAACTTCATAGAATAGAGCGACACTTTATACTGCAAATAAAAATGCATCTCCGTTGTGAAAGATGTCACTTGGTTGTAAAAAAAAGTACGAAGACGGGAATGTCAACTCATTATCATGTTCATCATTTGTTATTCCAAAAAAAGCAATCGTGCACTATTTGACTTTTTGAACTGCAAACCACGACAAAATATTTTATTTTTGAAGAATATATTTCATGATCAAATAAAAGCAAATTTATCTAACTTTGCCAGTTTTTCTCCTCCGGACGTTGAACGCTCGTAGTAACGAATAGTTTTTGAAACTCACGCGTAGTTTTGTTACTAGGGTGCGTAATATCTTATCGTGATTCGTTTGAAGTACTCTGCGTTGACACATGAAGAATTTTAAAAGGAAACATGGCTAATTAACTGCTGGTCGTTCAAAAACAGCATCCATCACTGTCTATTAAGGCAGTAAACTGACTGGCCACCATTTGCCGAATAGCATCATAACATATCCGTTTAGCAAATTCGTTATTAATATTCTTCTAGATAAACCCGAATCCCACCGCTTGGCAGGGAATTCTGACAATGGAAAACGGTACACTTGTCATTCAAAAAGAATGTTTTTCGAATCTCCTGAAAAATGCTTCTACCGGTAGTTGTGTTCCATAGAAGAGCATAATTAACGAAGTTTGCAAAATTTCTACACTCGTAACAATTATGATTAAAATTGATCGTGAAAAATGCGAAGGATTTCTTCCGTCATATACTCAGGATTGAAATGTATTCAAATGAGAAATGTTAATGGAAGCTAAATATAATATGAAAATTTGGCCGATTCAACTTTGACAAAAATTCGTACGAAAGTAAGTTTGCATTAGAATCTCTGCTGTCTGCCATTTTGAACGGTATAGTATGTCATTACAAAAAATTGTTTCAAATGCTTCTTTTACCAAAAATATATTGTATAATATAAATATTTGCCAATTTAACTTTGACAAAAATTCGTACGAAAGTAAGTTTGTATAAGTTTGTATATTCTGAACGGTAGTCAAAAATTCGTACGAAAGTAAGTTTGCATAAGTTTGTATATTCTGAACGGTAGTCAAAAATTCGTACGAAAGTAAGTCTGAAATATATTTTGAACGATAATATGGCATTACAAAAAAATTGTTTCGAAATGCTTGTTTTGCCAAAATATATATTGAATAATGTAAATATTTAGATCTGAATAAATATGTTTAAAATCAAGTAACAGTTTGTTAGTCAGTAGCTAGACAAACATGATTTATATCGTAAAGAAACGTACGTGTGTCCTAATAATATAGCAGTTTCTTCAAGACCAAAATATTTTGCTTAATTTACTCCGCAATAAATTGCTTTATTTAAGTGGTCCAATTCAAAGAAACTATATGGTTTTATACTTTCTCCGGTGACATTTATTCCAACTTGCACTTTATCGTTTTTTAAGATGGTCATCCGGGACATTGTACCTCTCTTCTAAATATGAAATGGTTGCAAAGTTTTTCTACGAAGTAATGTTTTTAAATATACGCGTGCTAATCTGAGGTGAACATCTCGCCTCTTTCTCAGCTGGAAGTTGTATTTTTACTCAGCATCATTTCTCTTTGACTGAATCTCATCGTGTCATCTAATCTGATATCGTCCTCGTTTTTTTGTGGAAACAACGAGCACTCGAATGCGAGTTTGCGCTTAGCTTTTTGTATCCGTCCGAAACATTTCAACCGCGCTAGCTGCGCATCAATTGATTCTATAGGCTGTGAAGACCTTCTGAACCGTGTATTAATGTATTCAGGCAGAGAAATGAGAAAATATATCATTAAACTCGACGCTGCACCACGGGGGCGCACATTGTTGCGTGATTTAATGAGCAATTGAGGAAAAATGCATTTTTAAATAAGCATTTCCACAATGGGAAGTTCTTGAACTATAGCCACTCGAAACTGAAAATCCCTGATAAACCTCTCAATATCCTACGAGTCTGCTGTACAATTAGAATGCCATGTATCCTGTTGTTGTTCTCATGGTCTTAGATGACGGGATAGCTTATCAAATCTGTCCTTTAATATGCATGCAGTTCATATGGATGAGTAGGCTTCTGCATGTGTGTGTGGGAAAGGAAACGTCCCCCATGTTTTTTTTTCTTTTAAATTATGTAAATTTTAATGTACTTTTAATGAAATGTGTATTTTTAAGACCCACGCGAAATCTCATTTCCTAGATGCATCGGAGTTGAAAGGGACAAGGTGAGCGTATTAAACGATGCATTTTGTATATGTTTGAGCATGTTGTTTTCATCTTGTTGTTTCCAGCTTTGGGGCGCACATTGAATGCTGGTATCAGCGTGATGGTCAGTGGGCCTGGTGGCGGCACTGCATGCGTTATGCTAAGTGAAACATTCCGCGTAAAACCTTCCACATGCGCATTAGCATCTCATGCATGAGTGCAGGACACGTTTTTACAGTACATAGCGGGCATACAATCGATGGCTACACTTTTGACCATGCACTGTCATGCACTTTTGACCATGCACTGACATGCACTGTTAAATACATTATTGAAAGCCTATAAGCGCTTATTTAAGCTCAGCCTGACTCGGCTAAGCTTTCTTTGTGTGCGCTTTCATTTAAAACGCATGCCGCATTCTTATCCCACTTGGTGTCGCTAGTGCACATGTACGCCGAGTGGTAAGCGCCTGCAATAAGCATTCGGTGTGTTCTCACCCATTCACGTTAATATGATTGCTTTATAAGTATACAGTAAACATAAACATTACTACATGTAATTATGCACGGACATGAAATAAGGTCGTGCTGTTACTGTTCCAATATTTTTGTGTTCCCGATGTGTTACGTTTCTGACAAAAATTGTTCCTAATTTATTTTGCTTTTGTGTTCAGTAGAATGCATGTATTTCTTCACAAAATTTTCAAAAATAATGCATGTATGGAACTCATTTTCACTGAGGAACGCAATACGTTAAGTCTCGAACGCATCTTAAGCTTATATTCCCAAATATGTGAAGTTATTTTTGATTTGGACGTATACAGTGTATGGATTTCCAAACAAAATTTCTGCTTTAAACTTGATAAAACACCGGCAAATTCAGCGTACGAAGTTTAATTCAACGGCTACTTTAGAGCCGCGTTTTTCCGAGAGTTTGTCTTCTGAAGGACCAATCTGCTTTTGTCCGAAATGCACCGAAAAAAAAAGGAAAACCTGTCCAAGTTGCGCTTAATTAGAACATGGCAAACAACGATTCATTTCAATTAAATGGATTTTCCGAGCTTGACTTTTGCACTTTCGCCGTGATCAACATCCAAAATTCATTAGCAACTTAGCAACGTGGATTAAAAGCTGATAATTAAGTTAACGCAAGAAAAGGGAAACTTTTGAGTTTGATAAAGCTTTATAGACATCGGAGTTAATCAGATTTCCGTTTGCCATTAATTTCCGCGAATGCCGTTGTCGAAAAACAAAAACGCGGCATTAGCGAGTAAGCTAAATTTTAATTACTTCGGACGGGAGCTGTCAGGCAAATTATAGCCCCATCTTCGCCTCGCGAGCAAATTTAATAGCAAATGACAAATCGCACTTTCCTTATGGATTCGTCTTACGATGGGGCCTACATTTATCATCGTTTTAAATAAAAGTCAATTCGGTAGATACACGCCCGAAGGACTTAGTCAATGTCAAACAATGATTCGCTCGTCGCTTCCAAAAAGGTAATAATTATTGATAGGAGAATTTATGCAGAAATTGGCTGAAAATGCATGCGCATATCCCGCTTAGCAAAAGTTGAGAAAAAAAAGTTTTTCCAGAAGAGTGATGTATCTGCGAGGGCTTTTTCGTTGAGAAGCGCTTTCCCATTGGCTATATTATCGAATTAATGTCACCTAATTTCCGTTCGGTATATATTCATGATGCCTGGTGGTAATGCACGCCATTTTCGGCATCCAAGAGGGGCGTTCGCACTATTAATTTAATCAGCGATTTAATTCAGTCATTTTGCCAACGGCAATATTTTCTAAGAGGCAATCTCGCGCGAAGACTGTACCGCTAAAGTGATTTGTATTAATAACGGCTAGAGGAGCTAGAGAACTTTCTAAGGAACGTTTAGGCTTTTCTAAATCCGAACTGGGATAATGATAAGTTAGTCACGAGTGACGATCTTCTAGTTGTTTCGTTCTCGGTGGAAACGCCACCTTTGACCCGCGTTATTAAGCTGCAGGGGGCGCCGTGGACTTGCTTTTGATTGGCGCATGCGCGGTGTTCCGGACTTAACTATTGTTGTTGTGCAAAAAGCGTAATAATGATGAGGATGACGCGGAAGCGGAACTCGGACAGACGTTTTACGATTTGTGCTTTGGCAGTCGTGAAGTCACGCCTGCGAAAGAAATTCATTCTTTGGTTTAAAAACAGCTAAATTTGGGTGACTTTTTAAATCGATTACAGGGTACCCCCAGACCTGGAAAATCTAGAAAAGTCAGGAAACTTGAAAATGTCGGGAGAAGTCAGGGAAGAATGGCTTATTTTGAAAAAGTCAGGGAAATTAGATTAATGCTTATATACATGCATGATTAGCTCTGGACCCATTTTCCAATTTGCAAAATTTTCCACGTTTTTCGAGTACAAATTTTCCACGTTTTGTGCATGAGGACACATTTTCAAATTTTTAAAAAATGTTTCGTGCAATTTTTTAAATTTTTCTATGTTAATTTTCACTATTGTCAATTAGTAAATTTTGCAAAATATTTTCCTGTGTCGATTTTGGTAAATATGACTGTTTTTGACTTTGTCATTGGTCAGGGAATTTTTTTTAAAAAACCTGGAAAAGTCAGGGAACTTGAAAATGAATTTTTGGGGGAACCCTGGATTAGCGTGTGAACTCTTCACACGTGACTAAACGACTGCCACAATGCGATTCGTAAAGCTAATTCTGTTTGAGTAGACTCTATTGTCAGACTTTTCAGGAAAGTTGTCTCTTGCTGAATTATCGACCTTGAGCATTCCTATGTTCCTCGTCTAAATTTAACTGTCAAGCTTGTTCAAATATACATGTACAGTATATTCTTCATACTTTTATTTCGTTGTTCAGTTCGAGCATCTACTAAAGCGTGTTGCTGTTTTTGGCTGCAAATTTCCACATATCATGATCCCTTCGTCTACTCGCTCTATTCCCCCTAATTTTTTATTTTTGGAAGAGGCCTGCATTGATGAGATTAACCGATGTGGCGATGACTTTTAGCGAATGATTTCATTTTTTTACCTATGTAGGCCTGTAGCCTATATAGCGCTTGGTGAGCGTAATGAAGCTTGTTAAATCCATCGTTTTTTCGCCTTTGTGCAACGCTGAAAAGTATAACCGGCTTAGGATCGACAGCTTTTCATCATGGTTAATGACGCAAAACGTCGTTCTAATTGACAGTGATTTAATTCTTTAATTAAGACGAGATGTCCCGTGAATGAGAGCTCCTATCTGCTTATGGCCACCATCGATCTCCAGTCATCTTTTCAAATACATGTAATGCGAGACGAGCTCTATTAGTGAGGGAATAATTTGTCAGAACATGTCCCCTATGGGGCTGTTTATGGGCTTTGGTGTATTACGATCTGATTTCGAGTTAGTGATTGGAGATTAAATCTACATGGGGACCGTGACATACCGCGAGCCTTGAAAATTGAATTTCCAGTCTTAAATTTGAGTCATTGGCATCTATTGCTCTTGTTGGTAACAGTGCTTTTTTGATGGGTTTGCCATTGATCTACATGGTTTACTGTATATATTTTAGGCGTAATAAGGTGAAAACAAGACATAATATCCTTAAACTGGTGGCGTGCTGCCGCTCAGTAATTCTTATCAGAGTCCAGGTTATTCTAATAGACGTTTTTGACATTTACTACGAATTTCGTTTCGTACTAAACTTATAGCTGTATTCTAAATATTACGGATTGTATGCAGGGTACGTTATCGTCTGAAGATATGGAAATGACACACGAAAGCTGGCTTGTCTTATATTAGAACGGGAGGTCACTGACATTAAGCAAACTTAAGTTGACTCTTTTAGAGGAAGTCGTGAGAAATGTTGAAGACATATATGTAATTTGTATGAGCAAAAAATTCAGCAAAATGTGTCCTTAAAAATGGCTTTCTTGTACAACAAATGTCCGAAAAACTGCTCATGCATCGTGGATCAATTAATTACTTTGAAATTAAATTTTAAAAAAAAACCTTATCATTTTTGAGTTAATTAGCAGACTGACCTGAACGATTTTAACTGCTTTCCGTGCTAATGGACCTATAGGTATAAATCTATAGTTAATCGAGGAACTTTAGTTGTTTTGGTCATGTCCTATACGGTTTCTTTATCGTTTTGGCTGGGTCATGTACAGGAAAAAAAAGTTGCTTTTGAATTTTTTTTTTCTTTCAAAAATGAATTGAAAAGTGGTCTGCCTGACCCTGTCATGAACTTTTCTTAACCTCATTATGGAGAATTGCGTACACACACGTGTCTAACCGCGGGATAAAAAGCATAGATTGTAAAACCAGACAAGGACGAGATAAAGGAAAACAAACGGCAGCGCGCTTTTGGGGGTTTTAAAAAAAGGAAACGAGGAACATAAACTTTAGGTGTGGTCGGGTAATGCTTTTTCATAACATACTTTGTACTTGAGGAAAAAATAAAAAAAAGACACGAATTGACATGAGTGATATGTTTGCAAAAATGTAGATGAACCGCTCTATAGTTGGCGTATAACATACACGTACATATATATACTTAAAACAAAAGGCAAAAAATATTTTCGAAAACTTACCTTTATTATATGGCGGCATAAACATGTATGTACAAGTGTATATCTCAAGCAGTGCACCTGTTCAAATGAATAAGTTAAAAAAATAAATTGTTGGATATTTTACGAAAAGTGTTCCTGTGCAATTAAGTCCATTTCTCGTAGGCAAACTAGCCGAATATGTTAAGTTATAGGATTTTTGTCGCTTTTATTATTAGTAATTCCTCTCTACATTATACAGTAGCCTAGTATTTTTCTTCCAAAATATTTACGGTAAATTAACTGTTGTGACAATGTCATATGTCGAAAATATATTCGAGCCTGAGATAAAAGGCGAAATTTTGGGTCTTACATGTTTTATTTCAGTTTTAGATGCTGGACTTCTATGGTCTATGACGTCGTACGTTCACGACCTCGTGTGCGTGAGATCCATCTTTAAAAGATATTTGAAAAAAAAATCCAGGAATTTCTCCTACGTGTACAAAATGCAAATGCTTGAATTTATTGAATAATATGTAAATACGATGCATGGGCGATTCACGAATTATTCATCCGATGCATTTGCCTCTTAAAATGCTCTGGGCGGACACGGCCGTTATCGGGAACATCCGTGAATGACGTCACGCACAGCATGAGCGAATGGGTTCAATTTATGATGATAGTGGAGAATTGACAAATGTGCCATCCCCATGAAGTACGGTGATATCCAGCAGTATTAATATGAAAACCTATTTTTCACATTTTACCTCCTATGGATGAAGGTTGTCTAAAACCCCTGTTCCGGTAATGAGAAAAAGTTATGCTACACATTATCGTTTTAAAGAAAAATTATTAACTTCCAGATTTGTTTTCGGCCTTGAAAAATGATGCCCCTATATTATTATTATTAATAACATTTTGCAATTCACCCCTTTTGTTTAACAAACAAATACATAAACTAAGCGCACAGTATACGAAATACCAGTATGGGCACTCCGTGTCAGCACCTTTCATGTTCCAATGTTATAAAATAAAAACAACTGCAGCGCCTGACTTGATACGGTGGCAGCTAAATATAAAAACTCCTACCGATACGACGCGATATGATCGCATCTTTGGCGATGTGTCACTCGCTTGACATAGGAAAAGATACCCACAGGGTTGCTCAAAACTGTCCGATTGGCTGAGTGTAAGGTAACGCTACAAATTTTTCTGGGAAACGTGTGCAGCAGACGAAAAATGCCGCACCATAACATACCTCATTTTGATAAAGCAGACGCTGCCTGTGAGGGCAAGTGCCTAGCGATATATGGGCTTGGTTCAATGCGCATTTTCTATTTAGCCGCCGCTAGTCGGAAAGTTGGCGCTTTCTGACGTTGTGCTGAGCGTCTGATTTTCGATTCTTGTCCTATTTATTGTACATATGTGAGCTAGGAAAGGGGTCAATTTTTAGCAATAATACCTGCCACGTTAGCATGTAAGGCCAACATTTAATGGATTAATCCAGTCTTCATCTTCAATGTGTGAATTCATCACCTTCAAAATAAGAATGTTCTTAAATTGTCATACGTTTCGGCGAATATTTCCAATCTTTTTTTTAAAAATAAATCAATATCTTAGGTGAAGTGTAGCGTGTCATTAAAAGTTTTCTGAGGTGGAAGCATGCAAAACTTCATTTACAAAAAAACTGATGATATATCCAGAAGGTGATAGGAATATTTTTTCTCGTAAACATTGTGCCCACCCTGTAATTGCACGTTAGCCTGGCATTCTGGGTTTCTGAATGCGAATGAATGCCATTTAGGCAACGTTTTGTCGAGTGCCTAGACGAATTAAGGCATGCCGGAAAAAAATATCGGCGTAAAACGGAACGCTAAGATTAGCTGTCATATTTCGCACACCTGAACTGACATCAGTTGTGACACCTCCTCGAAACTTCATTACGGAATTAGATGGGGCGAGTCCTATGGTAATTGCCGTTGTTTCCTGCATTTTGCCACCAAAATAACGCGCAATTTGTCGCCGAACGTTTTTTCATTCGCCATTCTCTCGCAAATGCAAGTGCGGTTGACGCTTTTCTATGCGTCACTTAGAACTGAGCGAGTGTGTACATAAGAAGGGGATTTCTTCAGATTTTGTTCTCTATACTTTATGCTCAGATGCGTGCCACGCTCGAGTTCCCATTAAAACGCCAGACTTATTGCCCATTTTTATAGGCTGGGAATTGCGTTCCCTTCGTTGGATCATTAAAAACGTTTCCCCTCCCCCCCTTCCTCGCCCATTTGTTTAGGCTAATACCTCATTTAATCATGGAACGAACAGTTTTTCGATGAAAACCTCGCGCGAGTTTAAATCTGTTTTTAATAAGCCCCTGAGTTTAATGTCGGTGCGCTTCACTGCAACTCTCGGGTGTTAGCATTGTTTGCCCATGCACGGAGTTGTTTTATGAGGACCGGGTCTTCGCAATGGTTGCACACGAGTATATGGATATTAGAATGTCTGGACATCCGAAATAAAATAGTTTACTATCCTAACTATTTTGTCTCTTTACAGTATAAAAATATTTTCTGGGCAATAGGAAGTTTATCGCGAGATTTTCTTATCCACTTGACAAATGGTACTATGTACTGACTGCAGGGTAAAGAATTGAATTGAAATGAACTGAACATGATTGAAGTTTGATCAAATTCATTTAAATGTTTTTGAAAGATTTAATCAGAAATTCTCAGAATGCGATGTTGCGAGCTCGCAATTTTTGCCCGCAATGGTTGCACACCAGTATATGGATATTAGAAAGTCTGGAAATCCTAAATAAAATGGTTTACAATCCTAACTATTTTGTCTCTTTACAGTATAAAAATATTTTCTGGGCAATATGAAGTTTATCGCGAGCTTTTTTATCCACTTGACAGATGAACGGAACATGAAGTTTGGTCAAATTCATTTAAACGTTTTTGAAAGATTTAATCAGGAAATGCTCAGAATGCGATGTTGCGAGCTCGCAATTTCTGCCCGCGAGGAGTGAAATGTCCATTTTGTTTACCTGAACTTTGATGTGCGAGGGAAGTCGACAAAATATCGTCCAAATTCTGAAAGAAAACGTTGATGCTATAAAAGCTTATGTTTGCTTTGCTAGTCCCTTGAAATAGCTTAAAACGAAATTAACTTGTTGATAGCATCGCAGAAATCGCCTTAATCTCATCCTTGCATTTTGCGAAGATTTACGAGCGTTTGCACTATGCTTCGTTAAATTTATAGGCCAATAAAACTGGTTTGAATGAACGATTTCTATTGTTTTCGCTTGTTAAAATCTTTTTATTAGTTGAGTTACTGTATATAACACTTTATTCAGAGTATAAAATGCGAGCATTAGCTTAATGAGTGGCCATGCGTAAACTTGAGCGAGACTTTTGTAGAGCAGTCATTAGAATACACGAATAGGATCTTCTAGGACATTTTGGCACAACTTTTGAGCTGGTGACGATGAGAACGTACCGTGCTATATAGCATGAGTTGAAAACAAACATCATTGATTGAATGAACGTTCTGAGAGTTATGGCTGTTGGATAATAATCATTCGATGCGTGCCATCATGAATCGTGCCTTTCCTTTTTCCAATCGACCTTAAAATGCTCTTAAAATTGATCTGATCCTTGATAGATTGTTCTTTTTACCGTCTGCTATCTAAGCTGGTCTGGCTCTTTCGATTGTCTCCTCGGACGTGCCAACCATTTTAAAATTTGAATTAGAAAATTGCATTTCGTAACATGATTTGTGGACCATCGATTCACGACGACTTGATTTCATTTCAGTAGTTTACGAAGGCGTTTTACTTTTCATTTCTCTGGAAAAGAGGTTCATAGCGCCAAATGCATTCTATCCTCACGATTGAATTTTGATTGGCCCAGTTCTCGCTTTTCGCCAATGTCCTGTAGCCGGTTGCACCTTTGTTCGCTTCATTTAATTAGTGATTGAATTTAGAGAAGTCGGGTTAAACTATAGCCGAGTTTAATTCTTGAGTTGTATAATGCACGTAACTGTTGGTTGCTAATATTTCATTTCTATCCTTATAGGTGTTATCACTACTACCAACAGAATTTTGGATAGAGAAAATAAGGAAGAGTACGAATTAGAGGTAAGGCCAATGTTTTTTATTTTTTTTTTCACTTTTACTTACAATAGGGGATATAATACAAAGCATTTTTGGGTTGCGAGAATTTCATTTTACATAATGAGAACTTTGGCTTTGCATTGTGTAAAAATGTTCTTTCATTTCCATGGTGCACGTTTGTTTATACTCTCACCATAAAACTTATTGACTACTCTGGCGGCGTTATAGTGCGATTAAATGTATGCTTTATAGTCGGGTTTCTTTGACAAAACCTGTATTTTACTTACTCGCAAGAGCTGCTAGTTGTTATTTAATTAAAAAAGTAGTTACCGCAGCAGGTTAGCGGAATTGTGACGCGTTGTCAACTTTTCACGCACAAATATCCGAATCCCATCACAGATAAATATTTGTTTGTTCAAAAGTAGATAAGCTATTCACCTTATCTCTGACTGTTGCCTGTATATGATGCGAGGAAATCGATTCGATGCCCGGATATTTCGCGCAATTTTTCATACGTTATGCTCTATGTGCCACGGAATCAAAATCGTAAATAATGGATTCAAATAAATCGAATTTTTTATATTGTTCCGATTGCGAGGATTTATTTCTCATGTGAGCCAAATCATAAAGGGGAAAGACCACCCGGGCGAAATCTAGGGTGCATCGATATAGTAATAACTTTCAATAAATAATGGCTTTTTGAAAAATGGGGAAACCGTTTCCGAAATAGCCCCTGAGGACTGTGTGGCCATCTTTGCCAGCTCGACAGATGACGTGATCTGAAAGAATGACGTGATGAGATTCATGTATATAATTTGAATTCAAATGCACCTTGAACAACTAATGACGTTATCATTTTTATTAGTGTAAAATGCAATGCTGATTTGTGTCGTTTGTGTAATTGACATTACCGAGAGCAACGTGGAAACAATCGAAAAGTTTTATGAATTGTAAAAAACTTATTTAAATTTAAATTATCGTTCTTATAATAAGTTGTTAGGCTATGTTGTGGTAATAAGGGTTAAAAATTGTAAAATTGTAAACTGAAAAATACAGAATTTAAAAAAAAAAACACCCCCTTCCCCCCTACTAGCAAATTTTGATTTTGGAACGGTATTTTTTGTTGTGGATTATTTATTTTGAGTGTAAATGCTGCGGCCTCAGATATACATGTGTATTATACACGTATATTTAGCAACTTTTGTCCTGTCCTACAAAAAAGTTGTATCATTTTCTTATATGCGATTTATAGCGCTATCGCTCAAGCTCACGCATCATCGCATTTTTCTCGCAATTTTCATAATTATATAAGATGGAATTTATGTACAATGCCCCGTTAATTACGATGCCGGCGTATTTTATTAGGAATACACCGTTTTGCTTTTATCAGTTTCATATCCCAATTAACCTTGTCTGCTAGCGTCTTAACGGTGTAGTTGCTCAGGTTTCTTCGCACTAATGAGCATTACACATGGCTGACCGAAGTAGCTCGACATCAGTGTCATCGCTTGTTCGGCGCTCATTAGCTAATTTGTAGTTTAAACTTTATTATCAATAGTTAAATTATGCCAATTAAGTCTAGTTGCCTCGAAACGCTTGTCATGTAAAAAGGTTCATTTATCGAAATTGGATTTCAAGATGTGCTCTTATTTAATGAAAAGTTCAAACTCTCGATGCGTGCGAATGCAAACTCTATTAATTAGGATGCCACGGAGTCGTTTATCGTTAAGCGGATCAAAGCTGGTTGAATCCTGTCGTTACTGTTTTAAAACGTTATCGCATTTATTCTGTCAACTCGTTGAGTTCAATTTGCTTTGACACATTCCTTTCTGCTTGGCTATTTCGTTCTCCAATTCTGCGTTTGAATCCTCTTTTTTTAAATTCTGGTAACAACTGAAGAACTGATTAAGATCTGTTTAATTAAGCCACAGAATGCTGCGACGAAACGATGAGGCAATTAGTATTCTACGTTGAAAAAAATAATAAGCGACGCGTGCGCGCACGAACAATTACCTGTACTACTCTTATGTACCTTGATAAGTTTTGGTTATCTGACAGTTTCAGCCACCACTTGGTTCGAGAGTGATTTTAGTAATTCTTCAACTTTTTACAACTTTGGTTTACTTAAACAACTTTAATTAAGGCATGAAACTTTAATGTAAAAAGATTACTTCGTGCAAATGAGGTAAAATCAAACTGGAGACAAAAGATACTTTATTCAGATTTTATACTACTGTATTTAGTACTGTATAGGCCTGCTCGGACAAGACATTAACATACAGCAGATTTTATTCAGTAGCCTATAATAGCTGAAAGGACTTTGTCAAGGCTGTATGCTTAGTATAGCGACGAAGTAGGCCTAATGAACGAATCACGACCGCAGCGCCCCCATACCACTTCAGCAAAGGCGCTTCATGGAAAAACTTTTTGCCCACTAAGCCACCCACATACAAACATACATCTCTTCTTTATATATATATATATATACAAATATCGATGGCGATACGATGAAAATTAACCTATCCCTATCGTTCAGATCGAATTGCGCAGTGGATTTTAAATTCGTCGCCATTTCCCGGCGAGTTTGGAGAGTACATGTAGTAAAAAAGGATAATTTTTATCACAAATGCAATTTTTTTGCAATCATGAAAACAATCGCACGAAAGTATGAAAAGCGTTTTGTCCATGACTCGACAACTGCGCTTCTTGATGCATCGCCTTCCTTTGTCATTATTCAGAACAAACAAGCCTTTTGAGTTCAATTCTTTTGAGGTGCACCATTAGCTTCGACCCACTGATTAATACAGCTGGCCATCAAAAGCGTTCAATTAAATTTTTTTTTTTCAAAACTGTCTTCCAACAAGCGTGATATTTATCTTCGATAATGACAATTGCTAGGAAGTCACTCCAACGCTGAAATTCGTTTCGGTAAACGATTAATTGCGATAGCCTATTTATTAGTCCATCTTTCCTTCGCTATATAGTGTCTCCAAGATTATTTTAATTTATTTACGTTGCTTCGCTGCATTTCTATATATATATATATATTGTATATTTTTTTTAAAAAAATAGCAGGTTTTATGCGTGACACGTTCGCGTAGCATCAACCTTTCGGTAATATGATTTCAATCATTTCTAAAAAATTTAGCCGGACAGTTACATCGAGGGCATGTTTAGCTTATTGATGACCTACACATTTTTTTTCTGCCAAAAATCGTTGATTGATGGCCAACAACTGTGTGCTCGCTCGTAGCGGCCCTCATCTCCTCCTCGTTGCAACATATTTATGAGGTTACTTAGCATACAATGTCACAAATTTTGAGATATTAGCGAAAATTTCTGGACAGGTTTTATAGTGCTCGGCATTTTTTTTTATTGGGTTTTGAGATGAATTATGCACTTTTTGGTTATGTATTTCGAGAAACAACACGCACACATAAATGTGGTAGAGTTTGTTTGAAACTTTAAAAAAGTTGGCAGTGTTGGAAGCTGAATGCTAATGTGTTGCGTAAAAGCATTTTTCTCCTTCTATCGAGTACATGTACATTTTTAACTCGTTCTCTAATCTGCTCTGAATTGTTCAAAAATAGTCACGCAGATCAGTGTTCGTAGGTTTTGAAAGTAATTATTTTATTTATTTTTTTTGCTTTCTCACCACTGGATTAATTCCTGGAACGTCGCAGTTCGGTATTCAAATGCGTGTACAATTTTGATGATGCATGTTCAGTAGAAATCGGATTTTGGCGCTTTTTCACTGGTCATCCTTCATCGACTAGATTGACCAATACGTCACTTCCAATAGCCTGAAGCTAAAACGGAAGTTATCCGCAAAGCGCGTTAAATTTTTAATTGAAACGCCTGAAAGACACTTTATATGTGAAGTGGTAAATTAGGGATTTGTTATTTTTGAGGACTAGAGAAGATTGCCACTGCAGGCGATGGTCACGATGACCTCAATCGTTTTTGTTTTTTAGTTGTTTTTTTTAAGTGGGGATTTTGATGCTGGCGAAACGTTTCCACTAGCTGACGTGAGTTTGAGAAAATTAAAGATGATGACTCGGAATAAAAACTTAAAAAGAAATTGTATCTGTCTAAGATTTTTATCAGGAATTTGATGAGCTCGCAGTTTTCCTTCTTCTCGTTTGCTCATCTTGTCGAGTATTGGAAATGTTCGTACTGCCTGTGGCAGTGAGTTTGCGACCATCGTTGCGTTCCACGGGATAGAATTTTGCAGCTAATGCACGAAAATGAAAATTAACAATTATGAAAGCGGCATGAAAAAGGTACGAAAAGCATTTTTAATGGCGCGAATGCATTATCTGCATGCTTCCTATAGTTGATGTATAATTTTAGAGCCATGTTTCCCAAACTTTTTTAATTCCTGCCCCCTTTTAGAGAAAATTTTTCACTCCCCTCTTAGATCAAACATTTTGCCGGTGAAGCTCCCCCTCCCAATATAACTAGTAATTAAAAGACATAATAAACTATCAAATTCAAGCCGCCTTAATTTTATAATATAAAATACAATTTTACAATAGGGGAACTCAAACATGTAGATTAAGGCCAGCAGTTGTGCCTGTAAGTAAGTGGCTTGAACTGGTTTGCTGA
>JAQGAO010003510.1:0-16859 GCA_034697705.1 Ommatoiulus sabulosus | reverse complement strand
AAAAAACGGATCAAAAACTCTGTAAAACGACTGGAAAGGGGCTAAAATGGAGAAAGAAAAAAAAAATGACAAATTTACCTAAACATTTCAAATCTATTTTTCGATTATTTCCAGTCGTTTTACAGAGTTTTCGATGCGTTTTTTGGAATCAGCATAACGAGACGCTTCGAAAGACACCAAACTCGACCGATTCTGAGAACATGTTTAGTTTAATCAAAATTGAAAAAAAACCACTAAGGCCATTTTTTTTTGACCAAAAAAAACATGTTCTCAGAATCGATCGATTTTGGTGTCATTCGAAGCGTCTGGTTATATATGCCGATTCCAAAAAACGCATACAAACTGGGAAAAAGTGAGTAGAAAAGGTCGAAAAATGGATTTGAAATTTTTACACAAAAACGACCAAATTTTTCAAAAATTTAAAAATCCATTTTCGATCTTTTTTGCTCACTTTTTCCAGGTTTTTATGCGTTTTTTGGAATCAGCATAACGAGACGCTTCCCCTCACGAAAGCGTCTCCTCACGCTGATTCCAAAAAACGCATCGAAAACTCTGTAAAACGACTGGAAATGGGGCTAAAATGGAGAAAGAAAAAAAAAACAAAAAACTGACACCGTTACCTAAAAATTTCAAATCGATTTTTCGACTGTTTCTAGTCGTCTTACAGAGTTTTTGATGCGTTTTTTGGAATCAGCGTGTGGAGACGCTAAATGCCATATTTGGAAAGGGGCTAAAATGGAGAAAGAAAGAAAACAAAAAAATGACACATTTACCTAAAAATTCGAAGAACATTTTTGGAAAGGGGCTAAAATGGAGAAAGAAAAAAAAACAAAAAAATGATACATTTACTTAAAAATTTCAACCCATTTTTTCGACCGTTTCCAGTCGTTTTACAGTTTTCGATGCGTTTTTTGCATTCAGCGTGAGAAGACGCTTCGAATGGTACCAAAATCGATCGATTCGGAGAACATTTTTTTCCGGTAAAATCTGAAAAAAGAGAAGGCTATACCCTGAGGGTTTTTTCAGATTTTGACCAAAATAAGTACCTTTGAACTTTATGGATAATAAGAAGTACATATTTAATAGAAAAGGATTACAACACTTTCCTGCAGTTTACATTGCATGAATAATTAGATAAAATCAGAATACTTTAATAAATACTATGTATTTAGGAACGTTATTATAATGAAATACGCTATAAATGTATGATGATGAGAACGATTATGCTCATGTACCCTAGTTAATAATCGTGGCAGTGAGTAAATAAACTGTATTTATGATGCGGCTAAATTTATCATCTATAGGATGATACTCGACAAAACGTCAATATTTTAACAAAAAATGACTATTAATAGTATTTACTTATTGAGGCGTAATCGATTCGAGTGTTATTTTGATGCGCACTTCAGCAAAATTTAATCCAAAAATACAACTTTCTGGAATAAACTACTGCATTGAATAAGTCATAAATATGCGTTGTATTTCCCCCTTAATACAAGTTATTTAATGCTGCACGTTATTCAATAAGGCAATACTCCGTACTTTACCCCTATCAAAAACTTCTGTATTCAATGTCCAGCATTAAAACAAACATAAGCAAACTTATATGCAGTTGGACTTCGAGCATAGTGTTTTGGTGACTGTGTGTGTGGACAGTGTGGTGTATAAAGATACGTCACACAGTCAGTGACAAGCGTGGTGAGTGAGGCAGGTCGTGTGATCACTTACCACCGAAAAATTTCACGCGCGACATGCGTGATGCGTTCGGTGGGATGCCACCTTAAAGCACGCACGCCCGGGTGTAAGGGGTCGTCCGAGACAGACCCCCCACAAAGGTGTCCCAGTTAAGGGAGCTTAACGCAGAGATAGTGCACCTCAGTGAGGGCACCTCAATACCCGCGATACTCTGCGTTCTGAACCACCCGAGCTGAGGCGACAGGCTACTGCAAATCCACGTTTTTATATCTGGAGAAACGATAAATTTCCACACTTTTTTTTTGGTTATTTGGTCAGAAATTTTTAGTCAAACGTTAGGTTTTTTTTATCGAAAAGTAGCCAATAACCTTAATTAAAAATAATATGGTAAACGCGATTTGTTTCGACCACTTATACTCGTTTGTTGTCATTTTTATGCGTTTTATGAAATCAGCACATCATTTCACGCCGACAGACCAAAATGAAGCCTTTCGGAGCAAATCCGAAAACTCAATTTCCCACCAAAATCCATTTGAATCTAACTCATGCGTGCGCACACTGCAAATTATACAAAGGCGCTTTTGCCTACAGCCTTTCATTGTTCAAACCCAATACTTCATAAGACTAAAAAGCATATCTTCCAATAGCCTTTGATTTCTATGGCGCTTTTTCAAATAACCTTTTCGGAATATTTCCGGGGATTTAATTATGTGGTCTGTATTCACGATGAATCAATTAAAGAGAAAAAAGTCGTTGGCGCCATTTTGAAAACGTCACCGTAAAAGAAGAAACAATTTTATCAGAAAAATCTAGTAATGTGCAACACCAACGATTATTTCCGAGTACTACGTTTTGTTAGAACCATAATGAATGGATTGCACGTTAAAAAATAATTTTAATTTCGATTTTCTGTTAATCAATACTGTCAGTGCAAAATGTTTCGGAAAACATTTATGTGGAAGGATTAAAATTTCAAGATTTCCATGTATTTTCCAACTTACACTGTATATAATAATATAGCATATAAACGTTGTATGGCATTTCTAATGATAGATAATTAATATTTAATAAGTATAGTCGAACTCGGATGAGTGAAAACCGTCCCAGATTTTGCATAGATGCGCTTAGATTATGCTCAGAACAGTCAAATAACGGGTATCTTTATCTCTTAGTCTCTTAAATTTAAACAAGTAATTATTGTAACTATGTAATTAATCAGACAAGTTGAAATTGTCTTTGCTGACAATCCAGATGTTGTCAGGATTGTATCAAGAAGTTACTGCTATAGAATTTATTAGACCAGTTTATGCTCAGGGCAGTGAGCTTCCTTTTTTGGTGCTGACATTTTTTATAGAGAATGTGACTATATGTGATTATCACTTCTTAGAGTTTTATAAATTCACATTTTACTAAAATATGTAATCAGTATGCACAGTAATGACTAATGCTACTGAATAATAGAACTCTAAACAACAACAAGATTAGAAATCACATAATCGAAATGGCATGTATACGGCGTAAAAGAAAATGTCGATGAAAATAACTTTAATTTACGAATAACAAAATTTTCTAATTTGAGGGCAAGTCTAAAATTAGACAATATACACTTTTGATAATTAATACAATACTAATTTAAAACTTTGCTTGTGTATTATACAGTTTATTCACACAATTTAGTTCAGTATCCTTGTCCAATCATGAAAAATTAAGCTTGTGAATGCTGAAAAAATGATTTCAACTGAATAGCGATCCAGATTGATTAATGGTCAGAATAATGAAGAAGAAGAAGAAAAAGAAACGCTCTAAGAACTATTGCCCTTCTTGAGCAGGGTTCCACGGAATCAATAGTATGAAAATGGGAAGACAAATAAGGGCAAACATTATATAGTTTGACTTATTGGAAGTATTTATGTTTGTGATATCTTACCTGATGAATTACATTAAGTCATTGTTTGGTGGATGTCTGCACTTCGGCTCATGTACATAGTGTTTTAAGAAATAACTGTTTTGCTCAGTAGGATTGAACATGAAGTCCTCGGCAGTCTGTCACAACCCTCCAGGTTAGTTGAAGCCAACTAAGCAGACAAGCTTGGGTTTGTTATGCAGTTATTGAGTTACATTGTTGTTTGTTAAGGGTGGGATTGTTATTGTTAATGGCTGTATTGTCGGTGAATTGTAAATGGTGGCTGTTGGGAATAGTAGCCACATATAAGGTTCACGAATATTTTGCATAAATGTTTCAAGGAAGTTTGACTTGGTTAATGATGTTTGATGTCTGTGAGAATTATTCTTCATCGAGGGTCGTTACATTCTTTAAGTAGATGTGGCCAAGTTGATGAGCCATTTAAACATAAGATGCACGGTTCTGTCAGTATAATGACTGGTTGCGACTGACTTAAAGTTACGAATTTATACATGATTTAAATGATGTCGATATTACACATTTCCCCCAAATTGGCCAACTCTTTAAGTCACAGTATGTGAAGAGCTTGCAAGCTCTTTGAGCATCCTTTTACAGTATGTACATGTAAATGTAGATGATTGGAGAAAAAAGCAAATTTGCCATTTTTCTTATTTGTGTCAGCAACATGATGTAAAAGAAAATGTTGTCGAAAGTTACACTGAAATAGGTTATTTGTAATTTCAGTGTCTCGTATTTCGAAACTAATTTTTAAACTACTAAAATGAGCAAAAACAGCAAATCATCAAGTGAATAAGCAACTGCAGTACAATTGGGCACCCGGTAAATTGATGAAAATACATAATTCTCCATAACACTATCGTTGGGCTATTGGCTCGCTTCGCCCCTTAATCAGAAATAATCCTTCTTGATCCTCAAACATCAAATTAATCATAAATTATGAGACTTTTAATTCAATTATAAAACCAACAGATTAAGCCAAAGTTGACTCTGGTATCGGTGCATAAATTTATGTAAACGTATTTTTCATGCAGCCAAAAGATAGCACAACAGTCAAGAGTCACAATATTGAGCTAAAAACGGCTTCGGCACAAAATTATCCACATAAGCTTCAATTTGGAGTAATTCAACCTTAATTAATATTTTTCCAATATTGTTAATTAAGTCTTCAAACTGAAAATATTTGGTTTCGAGGCAATCGATCGACTTGGTTAAAGAGTAGGCAGCGCATTCAAATCTCTGCCTGGCCCAAAATCAAAAGTTACTATAAGACAATCAAGATCATTTTTTTTTCTGAATTGTCTGCAACAATAGGAAAGCTATAAGAAATAAAATGAAATCGTCGGAGGTTTTTCATTTCCTTGTGTTAAAAATAGGAATCGTTTATATTGCATCGGACAATCAATTTCAATATGCGGTGATTACATTAACGCACTTCTTGATGTGTGCAAAATAAATAAGAAAAATAAGCTTAGAAAGTATGCTTAATTAAAAGTATTGCAATCATTCAATCCGTTCATAATACATGCATTTGTCGTCTTTCCAAATTGCTGGAGCAAATTAGTAACCCGAAAGGAGATTCCCAATAAACACAAGAGCGTTGGGCGAACGTCTTTTTAATGTCAGACTGTTGGGGAATGCGGTCGCCATGACGCATGCCACTATGCCAGGAATATTGCATTGGCCCAATACTAGTTGGCCGATAGCAAATTTTGCGACGTTTGCCCAATGTTTGATGTGGTTCTTTTGGCCAACGTCGGGCCAATGTGTTTAAGATGTCAGGTTTTGGGCAAAATATTGCAGCAAGTAACCTGACATCTTGCCAACATTGGCCGACCTTCATTTGGCCAATGTTTACTTCTTTGATTTTGACATGACGTTGGGAAATTGTTGGAATATAGTCACAGTATTACCCAATAAACACAAAAGTGTTGGGCCAATGTAATTTTTGTATAGATAAATGTATAGGCCTACAACCACAGTATTGAATAAATTATATACAAGTATATGTAAATATGTATAATTTGAAGTATTGTGCAAATTATATATGTTAGAACTTTAATTCTCCTTTAAAAAGGACAGTTTTTACGAGTAAAATAGTATGCAAGTTGGAAAATTGTATACAAGTGTTTTTACATTTAAAAATGTATACAACCACAGTATTGAATAATACGTGAAAAATGGTGCAATTTTGTCTTCTGAAAACGAGGAAAATTTTGCAAATTTGTCCTCGGAAAACGTGGACAATTTTGCAAATTTCTACTCGGAAAATGGGATATGAACTAACCACGTAGAATCATTAATTTTTGGATTGCAACAACATTACTATAGTCATGTTGTTGCGATCCAACGTCATGTTATTGCGATCAACGTTTACGTTGAAATTCCCTGACTTTTCCAAAATTAGCCATTCTTTCCTGATTTCTCCCTGACTTTTCCAGACATTTTCAAGTGCCCAGACTTTTCCAGGGATTCCAGGTCGGGAGGTACCCTGGAAATAATCCGAGCGAGTTTTAAATTTGCTCCGAATGTTAACTTGAATGTACGATTCATGTGGGTGTTAAAACTCGCCGGGATTTCTCAATTCCCTAAAGTGATAATAGTCGGGTAAAAACACTTAGGGTAATTAAATCATAAGCTAGCATAATGCGCAAAGATGAAATTAGGCAACTTGTCGATATGTAGCCCAATAAAGAAACATTTTGTTTCGAAAAATTGTCTCTTGTTTTTGCATACATGTAAAATTGGAGTGATTTTCTGTCACCTGTTTCCTATCTTTCATAATTACATCCGACGATGGAGAAAATATATTCAAACTCAAAATTATTATAATCAGCCTGAGCAACGTTAATTATATATTAAAGGGTTCCCTACAAATTTCATATTCAACATCCCTGACTTTTCCAGGTTTTAGAAATTTTTTCCTGACCAATGACAATGTCAAAAATTGACATATTTTGCCAAATCGACGCCGGAAAATATTTTGCCTAATTTACTAATGACAATTTTGAAAATTAATTTAAATATTTGTTTTAAAATATGCGCTTGAATTTTTTTTTTTGAAAATTTGACAATTTTGTATTCGGAAAATGTTTTGCAGTTGGCATGACGTTGTCAAAGCGTTGACATATAGTGCAGTTTTTTATGCATGTTACTCCAATTTCATTTCAACATAAAAAAAAACCTGCACTGTATGCCAACACTTTGCCAACGACATGCCAACTTGTTCAAGAAGCGAAATCGGATAGCTCAGTGGATAACGTGATGTCTCCATGGATGGTAGGTTGCGGGATCGAAACCGGGTAAGTTCTGACTATTTATTTCATAACGAATTCTGACATTATTCATTGGCAAATGCGATTCCAGTATTAGATTTCTCTCCAGCTGATAAGTGAAATGTTATTTTTATTATGTAATTATTATAATGTCTTTCAGCCCAATGTTGGGCCAATTCGAAATCCACAACATTGGGACATTGGCAAAAACGGCCAAACATGTGCACTTGGCCAACACTTAAAAGATGGTTGTGCCAACATGTTAAAAAAGCTTTGGCCAACGCTTCTTGTGTTTATTGGGTTGAGCTTTGCAATGCATAAATTGATAGTTGAATTTCCTCGTTTATATTTAACCTAAAAATGACTACAATGAAGCCAGGAGGAAAAGCAAACAAAATACATGCATAGTCATGCTAAATTGAAAATGTCTTGGCCGGGAATGACGGAAGTCACGTATGGTTATAAAACTTACCGTTAAAAATGGAATATGTTCCATTCTTTTAGGATACAAATTGCACTTAATATTTCATGCATTTTAATTAATAAACCCTTGGACTGCAATTCATTGCAAATAAGTGAATCTGTCTCATTTAAGAATCCACTAGAGTTAAAATGCATGAAACTTAAAATTTATATTACTTAAAAATATTTTAAAACGTGCAATCATAAATATATATACATGTATAGTTAATAGTTATATAGTCGGACTATCTACAAGTAATTTTTTCACTATTTGAACTATTGTAAAAGATGAGCTTATCACTTTTCACAGTTAATATTTAAACTTGCAAATTTGGAAGTATTCAGTCTGTAGACTTCGGAGGGCATTTCAAACAGTCTGTTACATTTTCCACGATAGTAGACTACCTGGGATAGAATTAGAAACTAAACCAAAGTGTAATTATCATCAGCTTCAATGGCTATTGGTATTTTTTCAGCTGAGAATAGAATTCGCATTGCTCTTTTGCTAATATTATTAATAAATTATTTTGAAATCGTTTCTTACAAGGCACTTTCATCGTTGCAGAATTCAAACTGCCAAAATTCATAGCATGGAACGAAATGAAAAATGCATGGCATAAGCTAGTAATCGTTGCGAAAGGAGAGCAAATGGACTGTGTAACCTATTGTGGTTGGTTCCAAATCTCTTATTGCATAAGTAAAGAGACTGCACGGTGTACTCGAATAAGGCATGTTGTATTCTTCTTTCGACAACGTTTGAACGAAATAAAAGCTGACTGCATGCTCAAGTCCTGCGTCCTTTTAACCCGTCTGATGGTTGCTTGGTTGATTTTGACAAATGCCATTCGCGGTCAAAGAAAACTGCGCGCAGCACTTGTATAATAGTGATCTGTATCACTTGGGTATGAAACCGCTTGCAATTTAAATCACCAAGGAAATTTAAACGAATCTTGGTTTCTGAAACTGCAGGAAACTCAGTGATCTGTATCACGTGGATATGAAACCTGATGCAATTTAAATCACCAAGTAAATTTAAACTAATCTTCGTTTCTGAAACTTCAGAAAACTCGGCTAACGTAACTGGAAACTCCTAATTCGGAAAGTCGGTTAACGGCAACGGTTCGGAAACTTGCATTACAGTTTCAGAAACCAAGTTTGAAGTTTGTTTCCTTGGTGTGTTCCCACCTTTAGAAATACACGTATTTCTTGCCAAACTTTTACAATAACCACGGGAAATCCGGGCTATTTCAAAACATTTTACCACAATCCATTATTTTGAAAGAAAGAAAAACACGAGAACAGAATAACAAATATATTGAAAGAATTTGAGACACGCCAAAAGAAACTGAGGTGAAATACTTTATACTGTATACAGGGTGATTCTAAAGGTCATGCTCAAACTGAAGAGGGAGGTAGAGAAGTGACAAATAAACCCCTTTCAATCGGAAAAACAATTGCATTTGAGGCTTAATAAAGGAGTTACAAGCATTTGATGGTTTTGCATCACAATTGTAAATGTTCCAAATTCCATTGCATTTAATGAATGCTTTTAATTCATTTTTGATTTCAATAAAATAATAACAAGTATTGAAAGTTTGAACAAAACATGTTAATTACAAAAGCTGTTCAAAAGTACGTCCCCTGCAGTCAATGCAAGCCGCACATCTCCTATTAAAACTTTGACGCACGTTTGCAAAAACATTTGGTGTATCTCTGATTTGCTCACTTGCTGCTACCAATCTGGCTACAAGTGTTTCAGGGTCATTCACTGGTGTTTCATACACCAGACTTTTGAGATGTCCCCACAAATAACAAACTGCCTGGGAACCATCAAATGCTTTAAACTCCTTAATTAAGGCTCACATGCAATTGTTTTTCCAATTGAAAGGTGTTTATTTTTTACTGTTTTGAATTCAGCTGAAATTTAATTTCAGCTAATTTTTCTCAATGCTTTCCAGCGTATATTGGAATATTAAGAAAATGTGAATGTCTTTTAAATACAGCCGTATGAAACTCGATTGATTTATAAATGAAAAGTAATGTCCATTAAATTTAAAAAAACAGACGAAGTTACGTACACTCGTGAGTTCTAGAAAACTAAAACGTTCGGAAATTATACTTAGAGACACTAAGAAATTGACGGAATAAAAGCAAAATCGAGCGAAACATCGTCACATAATCACCACAGCGTGTTTTGTACATGTACATGTAGTTTGCATTGTAGCCTGGAAGATGTCCTTTCAACATCTTAACGATATGTTACATACAGAACGTGCTAGACGTTGACCTTTAACAGCTGTTTAGATGTCCACTTTTTTTTTCTTGGAAAGTGGTCGGGTTAAATTCTAGAAGTGGAAGATTTTTTTTAAATCTTTGAACCAGCAAACAATATCCTTAAATACATTAGAACACGTAAAATTTTACATCTTTAGCGCTGGAAATCACCTTAACGTACGTGGCTCCAATCCCTTAACGTTTCTTAGTGATTTTGGGTGCCCGATTTAAGGATGGAGATGCTTCGCCTGATCGATTCCGAAATATAGCAAACGTCACTCACGTCGGATTGATTTGACGTAGAGGCAGCAACCTAATCCACCCCCACACACACACGTGCACAGTCCGCAACTGTTGCGAGTTGCGAGGCATTGGCCAATGTAACGGTGGGTTTGTGACGTCACAGTTTGTCTTCGATCCGCTCAACGCCGAGGTATGATTAAAAGCGGCAAACGATTGCTATTCGTTCAGTTCTGAAAGAAAAAGGTGATCCGAAACAGGATCCAGAAAGGCCCATATGTTTGCCTGAGCATATCAAAGTTAAAGGTTTCCCTCTGGCACTCTTCGAGGCAAACACCTTACAACCATCGAAATTTGCCATTTCAAGCATTGCACTCGGTGGAGGCAAACGTTGCGTCAAATCCTCTCCAGAAAACCAATATTTTGCCACAATCGCCAAAATCCATCGGTCGAAGCGAGAACAACTTTGCGATAGCGATTTACATAGGTAAGTAGAGTTTGGTTCTATTTTTACTAGTAACATTTGCAGCCCTTGAAGATTCAACTTTTGGGCAATTGAAGATTTTTCAAAGCGGGTTCGCTTTCTCGATTTCAAAATCGTAAGTTAGTATGACGCAAACTTTACGGGAACAATTTCACATCACAAGTTGTGTAGGAAGTATAGCCGCAAAAGTATAGTTTGTTTTAAACTCGAATTATCGAGAATAACGTTTTTTTTTTTAATTGTGTTTTTACGTAATTTCGCGCTTAAAACGCTCGCTGATGAGAAATGAATATAGTTGCGGTGTCTATCTAAATTATTTATAAGAAATGCATATAAACGCTACAATTATAGTAAAGAGCGATGGCGAGACCTAAACTATAAATATATTTTTAATTTTAATTTGAGAAGGGAAGAATACTTATTAATTTCAGTTTAAGAATTCTTTGGTGACTAAAATACACAAGCAAATTTCATTCGAATGAAATACAGTAAATAAGTCAAACTATATAAAAAAATACTGATATAGCATAAAAAAGCTTTTAAACATTATGGATGAAATTGAACATATGAAAGTTACATTAGTATTGGCAAAAAAGTAATTGAGAATTGTTTGTATTATATTTGGACAGTTTCCAATTAAAGTCTACAATCTTTTTGTGCATGCGCTATTTACTTTCTTCATGATAAATGTCCCCCACAAAAAGCATTTTCGATCGATGCGGTCTGAAAATAACAAAAAAAAAAAATGAACTACTTTTAAAGAAAAATTAATACTAAACCTTCTCTGTATTGTATATGGATATAGATAATGCACATGCAAACGAAGGAAATGTTCCGTAATGCGGAAATCAATGGTGCCAGAAGTCGAGCGATTTCAATCCTATATATCAATGCAAATACTGGATGTGGAGAATCACAAATTCATCTGCAGATTATTATATCGGTCTATCTAATTATCATGAGAGATCAGAATTTCAACGAGTTTTTTTAATATTAAATATTACTACACGGTTCAACAGATTTGTACATGTATACTATTATTACCTGACAGAGACATGTACGTTGTACATTGAATATGAACTTTGGCATTTTGAAGTACACATCATGGAAGCAACAGGTCTTACAATCATGCATGCATAATTCATAACCTATACACGATGATATCGAAAGTTCAAACAATCTACCTTGAATAATTTAGTCAAAACTTCGATGCCATAGAAAAAACAAGATTCATGAGAAGATTAAATTATGTCCAGTCATTTAAAATTAATGATTCGTTTGGATTACAGTATACTTGTAGGAAGTGTGGACAAGTTTTCAACACAACACATTTCAAACAGATACGGTTTCTTTAAATTACATAAATTACCAGAGTTTTTGAAACATTTTAATAAGATATTCTTCACTCCTCAAAATCATGACACATTCCAGATTCATACGATTTTTTTTCTTGCTTTTTATGTGATTTTTAAACTTAATTCTTAAATTGCTTTACTAAACTATTCTGCAGTATTCTTTGGTTGAATTGATGGTAACTTCAAAATGTAAATTTTGACTTTACGAGGAAATTTCTAAGCTCTTTTGTAATGCATTATTTATAATGTGCGAGATAATGCAATGATACAAGTTTAAGTTTTTAGGAACAAATTTACTGTTATAACTTAATTTCGATTAAATTAAATTACAGCTTGCAATGGAAATAAGTCCTCAATGAAGGAATTATTATGTTAAGGAGGGAAGGATAGAGGCAGGCCATGAAAAGTATTTTAAGGAAACCAATGTAATTTGCTTAAATTGTAATCATACCATCGATCACGCAATTGGTTACATGTAAGTGGCATTATTTCTCGGACATCCTGTATATTTCTTTAAAAGCGCAAGTTATACTTATTTTTATGGTAACACACATTCGGAAAGAATTTCGGTCAGAATTTAAAGTTGGATTTTCAAATTTAAATCCCTACATGTGGAAATTGTTTTGAATTTTAATATATCGTAGGTAAAATTCAAGACTTTCAGAAACGCTATGTTACGTTCGTTTTCGACAGATTAAATTTAAATAACATATACATGTACTGATGAAATTTATGGAAAACATAATTATTTAGTTATCACTTTTTATATTCGAGGCGCAAGTAACAGGATGGTTTTACGATGTAAATTCATCTATACATGTACCTTCATATCAGTACTGTTAGTATTATGACAAATCTTCAACATTTCTTTAGAGATATTAATGTACAATATATTTTGATACAATTTGTACAAACAGACAGTATACCTTTTCTATTAAGTTTTTATAATGCTATATTTTTTATTTGTATTAATTCAACAATATACCAAAACATATGATAAACAAAGCCACCGTGTACAAAGCCATCTGTTACTTGTGCCTATAGACTATAAAAAGAGAAGGGGAAAATTTTCCCAAAATGTGTAATCGTCCATTAAATTGTTTTTTAACAAATTGTTTTTTTAATACGGCCATAAAATGGTCTTTGCTTAGTGTATGCCGCCGGCATATTGGAAGAATTATTAATGATTTGCAACGCATTTCTTGTTAGAATATTTCTATTTCGGAAAAAAATACTTCAAGTGGTACGTTGCAAATTCATTATTTAATACTAATTAAACGTTTTAATTAAAACAATTACAGCGCATCTACCACATTGAGAGTATAAGTTAAAGCAAATTATGTAGCTCCTCAATGTATATACTGTATAAAATCCTTAACTTAAAATTCGCACAAAGTTGAACATTATGTTATTCGTGAAAGTATCTGCATGAGTCTACAGTATATTGAAAACTAAGTTTAAAAGGAGTGTTTTATTACAATTCGGTCCTACATCTGTTGTGAAAACTTCTCGAAGCATTTACTGAATTAATCTAAATTTTTAATCAGTTGATTTTCGGATAAGTTTCAAAGTTGATCATCATAATACATTTTCCAATTTTATTTTTACCAATACCAGCCAAGTAAGCAAATTTAAAATTATAAGTGGATGTTACTGTAATATCAATAATTCCTAAACACTGAAAATCTTACTTCATTTTCCATACGTAATAAGTGTTATATTGAGTAACAAAGGATGGTATGATATTGTTTAACTTATACGAGCTCGTACAGGCACAGTGTATTGTAGAAAATAATCCTATAAAGTCCTCTCATTCGAGCTATCAGCAAACCAGATATCATATCTTGTTTCGAGAATAGAAAAAAACCAGCCCAATGTCCCTAGATTTTAATTTGTTTTTACGGAATTCTTCAACTGTGCCTAGAGTACATTCGAGCTATGGTGCATGCAGTTTCCTGGCCTTATATCTTTTCTCCTTCCCTTCTTTTGAAAATCCTTCCAATGGGTTTGTTGTTCAACCATTTCCCGCAGCATTTTGGTTGAACATTCTTAAAGTAATTTCAAAAAGGAAAATCGAAGTTTTAAGAGACTGCAACAAAGGCTTGAAAATGGCAGCCATGCAAACATTTACTTTCAACTGACCGGCACTTAAAAAAGTAATCAATTAGCCAGTAATGGATGAGGAAAACCTGCACTCAGCAATGGAACTAAATAAAAATAATGCATCATCGAACGTTTTATAAATACATGTAATTGAAATGTATTTCGACAAAGGTATTTAAGTTAAAAGGATGTTCGTAATAGTGAACGTAGGGAAGAAACAATTATTCCAAAATATATAATGATATAACATTTATATTCATAGGGAAAATTCAAGATAACTCATTAAATACTAAGCCACTTAAAATTAAGATTTGTGAGACATTTAATCGAAAAACTTAAAATAAATTTTCTTTAGAAGTATTTATCGAAAGTTTCTTTCTTTTTCTATTAAGGATGAAAAACTCAACACCTTTAATTAATAATTACATATATAAGCCGTTTATATTTTTCTTGATTTTTAAACTACGGTAAATCTCGATTATATGAACTCATCAGCACAAGGGTCCTGCCGATCACACCGTGCGTTTTTTGGCTGGCGCAGCCTCAACCTTGGGAAAATTAAATACATTAGGGTACCTCGTTTGAGGCCTGCTCGTAGCAGTAGTCCAGCTATTTCAACTAAAAAAATAAGGGATTTGGCTTTGACAAAAAAAATAAAGATGGTGAAACAGAAGAAGATTCATGATTTTTTCAAACCTGCCAAACAAAAGTGATATACGTGTACACGTAGTGTGATAGAATAACTTTGAATACTTAATTGACTTGTTTCCTATTTTTTTAAAATTGGTTTTCTATTGTTTTGAAGTTTAACCTCGATTATCTGAACATATCGATTATATGAACCACCTCTAGTCTCAATTAGTTCGTTTAATCGAGGTTTTACTGTATTATAGCTGTGCTTTATATCGCAATGTTCCAAAAATACACTCATGTGCAAAAGCTAAGCATAATTATATAATATTAACTAATAGTATCTAAATTATGTTTATCTTTTTGGACATGAGTGTATAAACACCGCAATACAGAAATATTATCTAACCTTCTCCTTTCCCAACGTACAGTAATTTTCGTAAACCAACGAAATGTATCGAAAATAAAATTACAGCAGTGTTTCCCAGAAATTTCATCAAAACGTTTGCTGGATTGACAGAGATCTCTATCAAAATGATACCTTTGCGTAAACATTCGTAGAAGAAACAACAGAAAACTTATCTGGCTTCAATTTAATTTCAGGAAAATTTTTCTTATTCTTACAACAGCATGGGAAAACAGGGAAAACGAGGATTTGATGGCAGTTGCGGGACCGTACTGCGTATAGGAGATTTGGGATAATAGGCCACTCTTTTTTCCATTAAGTCCATGAGTATTAACATTGGTTCTGCGAGCATCCATAGAATTTTATTTCATGCTATAACTTTCAGATGATGAAAAACATCAGTTGTCTAACTTCACATTATCATGCACCCCTTCGGACCCTTCCTCTTTATAAATCATCTTCTTTCTTCAAGTGGTTGGAAGTAAACTAACAATTGAACGCCATACATTTTCCACAACCAAAAGTATGTCTTACTATCAAACATCGTTTCAACGAAACACGCATCTTCTTGCGTAGCTTGTTGCGTAGAAACATTGTACACTTTTGGTTACGGAAAATTTATAGAGTTTAATTCTTACTCCAACTACATGTAGCTTGTTTCAAACCCATTAATGCATTATGGTGGGTGAACACGAGAAAACGTTCATGAGCTGCTAGGACAATTGTTGAATAATCAATTGTTAAGTATCGCGCATGTCAAAGGCGAACCCACGATCGAAGTCTTTAGTCCAACTATTGAATCTAAAAATGGCTACGCGCGTTAGAATACACCGTTGTAGCATTAAAATATACTAACGAGTCATTTCTATTCCTGGTGATTAAAAAGCTCTCATACCTACTTATAAAATGGTTTCGTCCAGTATTTTCAATAGGTAATATCTATTATGATAATCGTTCTCAAATTTCTTCGAAAAAAGGCGTTCGATGTAAAAATTTTACATTGACTCACATTGATGATCTAACACTCGCCAACCAGCTCGGCATGGCATCCTAAGATGGCGGCAATTTTGAACATGCCCGTCGTGTGATTGGTTGATTTTTTGTTCAACGCGTTCAACTGAGATGATGCAGTAAACATGTTTCCAATCAATTACTGTATCAATATCGTAGGGAGTAATTGACGCTCTCATTTGATAAAAACCTCTCGTCATGTTTACCCACCTTTACTTTAACATCATTCAATTCAATTCTGTACCCTACAGTCAGAAAAAATGGGTCGAGACCATTTTCAGGAGAGATCAGGTTGAGACCAGCTTTATGCATCATTGTTAAATTGAATTTGTAACAAATCTGAACTATTTCTAGGAAGATTAATCCATCGTCTAATCGTGTGCAAAAAGAAGGACCAAGCAGGTCTTAGCACGCGGAGATCGGTCAAGGATTTAGAATGATTATGCCTACTTCTAGAGTGATTATTAGGCATGAAAATATGGGAAACGAGATGTGAATTGCAAGGATGATTAAAGCGTTTAAATAATCCCATCATATTTCATTGTTACATTTCTGTAATATAATATTTATAATTCTCCAGATTTAAATTTTCCAAATTCTGTCCATGATACTCTTGTGTAATTCGTCGACTCTTCTCGGTGGTATACATGTATCTATGCAACAATACCATTTCACATACGTTTCCACAATATCATCAATAGTGCTTCACAATATTCTTACATATGTATTTGTAAGAAATCCGTACCATAAATGAAGGGAATTTCGACTGCACTGTGACAAATTGTGCATGCAGGTTAAAGAGACGACAATCTAAGGTATATGACCTGATGACACTTTGCGGATGCTAAAACCGGAGCTCAAACAAATGTATTTCTACAATACGATATATGAACAAAATTTGTTTAGCGCGAAAAGGCCAACCACTGCTACACTCTAAGAAAAAAAGGTACTTCAGTATACCAAAAAAAGGTGTTTTGCTTGTCACAAACACTCCACCTTTTTT
>JAQGAO010003509.1:0-16859 GCA_034697705.1 Ommatoiulus sabulosus | reverse complement strand
CATTATAGTGCAGACCAACCATATCATTTTTTTTCTTCCACTTATAGAGATTTTCGAGATATAGAAGTTTGAGTTAGGGAAGTTTCACTGTATCTAAACAAAATTTGCATAACTTCGATTTCATTTGAAATATTTTGACAACCTAAAAAATTAAAATATTTTAATATATTTAAAGTTTAATATTTGCATTTTTTAACATCAGTGTAGCAGAAGTGTTAACTGTGCATGTTGCTTCTGCTTTTTAATGAATTTGTATCATCTAAATGCATATTGCATTGAATTACTCATTTCTGATGTCCACATCCTATTTCTGTTTCACTCATGAATGCTTTGATTTTAGCTTTACTCGCCTATAAAACAATGTTACTGCATTTCTTAAAACAGTGTTGGCATTTATTTTCTATAAATTACTACAACTTCTACTCTATAGTAAATTATGAGTTTGCATCGTTAAAATCAAATATGCAAATTCGTTATGGAAATGCACAAATATTGTTTTAGAAATACCATAATAGATTGTTTTTATGGCTATATTCTGATTGTTGTTAATTTGTAACTCTTTGTAATTAGATATACTAAGGAAGGCTATTGCATAGGTAAACCTGAATTTGAACCACCCCCAGCGATGCACCTCAAATGGGATCTTCCCTTGCCGGTAATTTCCCATTATACAGTATATCTCAGTGGGTTGTCATTGATTGTGACTTTTTTCCTAAGCACTTTCGTATAACCTATCTTTTCTGTTGCATGTGTTTTTTTCTCGTTATAGGCATTGGAGTTAATTAACAGTTGCGTTCATCTGGCTCAAAATATATTAAACGATGTTGACCTTAGAATATTTGTGCATGATGCGTATGGCAAGGGCTTCATGAAAGTCTGCAAAGTCAGCCCAGATGCTTACCTTCAAATGGCTCTGCAGTTGGCCTACTTTCGGGTAAGTTTTGTGAATATTTTCTTATTGTTGCTATGAAAATTCACTATATAACCTGAGTTTTTTTTTTTTTTTTAATAAAAATGTGTTATGCTTTAGGATTCTGGCAAATTTTGTTTAACCTATGAAGCTTCAATGACACGACTTTATCGAGAGGGGCGTACTGAAACAGTTAGGCCTTGCACTGTGGAATCAAGTGTTTGGGTTCGTGCAATGGAAGACAGAAATGCAACTGTGAGTTTTGAATTTTTTAATTCATTGGTTATTTTTTAGGGAAACAAAAATGTGCTCAACATGTTCATCTTGAGTCATTGTATTTAGGTTTCTGACAAGATAAACCTTTTCCGAAATGCCTGTGCTGTTCACCAAAAGGGATACCAAGATGCAATGTGTGGCAAAGGAATTGATCGCCATCTATTCTGCTTATATGTCATTTCAAAATATCTGGAAATTGATTCACCTTTCCTAAAAGAGGTTCTTAGTGAACCTTGGAGGTTATCCACCAGTCAGGTATTATTTTACTAGCTTACTGTTACTTTCAACATTGGGTTGACCATCAAACGATTTTAAGATTATTACATTGACATGTTGGTCAACCCGCATGTTTAGATTTTTATGAACCCTTATGGGGTCTAGCTATGTCTAAGCATTAATTGAAAACATGTGTCTACTCTATTAATCCATTATTAATTGTAAATTTTTGGAAAATAGTAATTTCCCACACAAATTTTAAATTGATTACAAACTTTACTTTTACCTATTTAGTGCATTGGCCACTTGATTGCACTCTTTACAATTAAAAATGTTTTTAATTAATTGAGTACATGTTTGTAAAATTCTCAATTACTACTATTTCCCTTTGATAGACGTAGAAAAAAGTATTGAAAGTATTTGATGTTTGTTATGTCTAATGCTTCTTTTAAAAGCTATTCATTTAAAATGGACCACTGGGGCAAATTTCCTATAGGATTTTAATTATTATGTTATGGTTTCAACTTGTTTTTGCTGAATAATTTTTATAATAGACTGACATTAAAGTTAAAAATAGTGGCGAGACTTCAATTAACCACAACCAGAATTGTGCTCCAAACTTTGACATTAAAGTTACTCAATTTTTGTTTTTAGACACCTCATGGTCAAACCACTAGATTGGATCTGAAGAAGCATCCTGGATGCATTTCTGCTGGGGGAGGATTTGGTCCGGTCAGTGCAGCTATTCATGATCTTTTAATAAAGATGTACATTTGTACCTCGGTTTATTGTAGGATTTGTGCGTGGACACCACAATAAAGTGAATAATATGATTAATATTGTGCATTTACAGTAAAGATACTGTAAATACCTTAATTAAATAATGATAACTAACATCTGAAAATTCAACAAGATCTGTGTGTATTATTGAATTTTATTTTGAAAAATATGTACATCTATGGAAAGAAATGTTAAAATGTGATGTAGCAACAAGTAATGATCAGTTGGAAAAATGGTGCCGATAGCCTTGTTCAATGAAAGTTTACCAAAAACTTGCAATTTGCAAAAATTGGAACATCTGCCATTCGCAATAAACCGAGGTATACTTGTTGTTAATTATTTACTCTGAACTTGATATTGATACACATGTTAAAACGTTAGGTGGCTGATGATGGATATGGAGTTTCATACATAATTGCTGGTGAGGATATGATATTCTTCCATATCTCGAGTAAAAAATCCAGCCCAGAAACTGTGAGTTCTGATGATTCTTATGTTCTTTTCTTGCCCATAATTTCCATAAACTTATCATATTTTTCTGTTAACTATTGCAGGATTCCAGTCATTTTGCACGCCAGATTGAAAAGGCTTTAGCGGATATGAAACAATTGTTTTCCAAATGAATTTGACCAAATGGCCACAGTTTGCATGGTAACATTGTTGCAGTTGCAGAGAACAAGATATACGTAACAGGTGACGTTAAGACCCATGATCTGATACAAAGGACAACTTGCTTTGTACAATACAGATTGGAAATGGAAATTGCACAGGCAGGATGAATGATAATTTGCTAGTTATGGCAATTATGACAGAACTATAAATGGTTTGAGCAGTTTAAAGCATAGCATTTTAAAAACCATGAACAGAGTTAAATAGAACAAGCTTGTTTTTAAAATATTGC
Organism: Ommatoiulus sabulosus; assembly: GCA_034697705.1. NCBI lineage: Eukaryota > Metazoa > Arthropoda > Diplopoda > Julida > Julidae > Ommatoiulus > Ommatoiulus sabulosus. Next base: position 13,776 of record JAQGAO010003509.1, on the reverse strand, counting down.
CATTAGGTCTTATATGGATAAATGGGCAAACGTTTATTTTTTAAAAAAAAGTAAAGTAAATCATCTTGAATTGGAAGTGCTGTTAATGGGATGATAACTCCAAGCTAAATTTTGTAGTTTTAATCAGTATTTCTTAATGATGGTTGGTGGTAAACATCCAACTTTTTAAAAAAGCCTTATAATTTGTCAGTAAAATGTACCTAATGCAATTTAGTAAGTGGCTGTGGCGATAATTTGTTTGCTACTTATTTTAACCACATGTATTTGGAAAATGGTTGAATTGTTTAATAGGCGAGGTTCCGTGCTAATGCTAAAACGCACCATTTAGTTATTAAGTTTGAAATTACACCTACATTTGTACAAACAACATTAATTTAAAGTATTTTTTTTTCCAAAATTTCTCATAGGTATTTGCACATTCTCTATGCATAATGCAACTAGCAATTTCTAGAATGATGGTCTTCAGCTTTATTAAATTTGACTAGTATCTATTAAAACCTGACTTGCCAAATCTCTCCAATCTCTTCATTTTTATTTGAAATAGTTCAATAAGTAATTTATTATAATATAATTATCATCACTCGCCATTTCTCAGCTTATAAGGTGGTCCCTAGTTGGCACACATCTTAAAGTGAAAAAGAAACTTATTAAAATTTCATTTTCAAAAATATTTCAACTATTTTTTATTCCGGTACAAGCTATGTCCATTTTTATGAATTGTCATTTGATCTAATTAGTAGTAGTAAGTAAATATGTTTTTGGTAAGATCAAGTTTATAGATCCTGGAACTTATCTTCTGGCACTTGCTGCAAGCTATCGTTACTTTTATGATTAATGAGACTTCCTGCATTGTCCATTTACTTATGAGCTTATCCACTAAAATTGGAAAGCAGCATTTGAAATGTCAAATCATAATTTGCTTTCAGATAGTTCTAAGTCAGTTAATTAAGAATTTTCAAAGTTATTTGTTGTCTTATCTGTAATTCTTGGCTGTTGACAACAATTTCAGGAGTTGGTTGCAATTATGCTTGTACTTCTTACAAGGCATCAAGGCTGCGTTTTATGTTATATGTAGTAGAAACTGTTAGTGTGTAGATTAAAATTTGACAAATTTATTTCCAATGAATTAAGGCATTCCTAAAATCAGTTTCTGCAATGGTAAAATTTTCAAATAAATATTTATAAAAAACTTATTTCAGAAGACAAGTTTGTCTACTTCGAGACATCATTTGTTGGCATTTAATTTTCAGTTACTTTCATATTTACTTAATTTCTGAAGCTAAACAAGAAAATACTTAATTTTTAAGAACTTATAAGAAAATTCTGAAAATTTCCGTTATGGGTAATTTTTTTAAACCTGTGCATTTTTTAACTATGGCAATCTTCAATATTGATTTAACTGTTGCAAGTATTGACTTTATGATGGCCTTAATAGCATTCCATGCGAGAAGAAACAAGCGATGTACGGGTGGATTTAAAGTTACTTATATTTTTTCCATTCACATTTGGGCAAATCTCACTATTAGGGATGAACAGTTCAAGAGTGGAATTCCAGTGAAATATTAATTTTATCAATGCAATTTTTCAAGCCTTCAGTCATCAATGCAAGATTATTAATGTATAGTACATCTGGTACTTACAATATTCTTAATTAAGATCATTAGTTAGCATGAGCAGATTTGCACTGAATGTAAATTATATTAGTGTTAACATGCACTTGTATGGCATAATAGGTGGCATGGTTGAGGATTTATTCTATTACACGGATGTTCTATAAATCAGGTTTGCTTTCACGATAGGATCAAACTAACGAGAAAGAGACTAATAATTATATTATTTTAATAACAGTTATTTTCTAGGATAGTACTGCGTGCAAAACCCTACTGAGAGTGCTTGGTTATGAATGACTAAAAAGTGCTCTCATTGGTAGAACATTGTTTTATAAATTTTAAGTTTCTCGTTGTAGGATCCTTTAATTAGTGTTTGAATTGTGCATATTCGTTTTCTCAATTGTAACAAAAGTTAATTTCTTTAAGGAATTGGTGCATAATTTAGAAACTCTTTTTAATACTGGGTGAACCTATAAAAATGTCCCACCTTGGTAATGAAAAATTGTGAAAACATCAAATTGAATAATTTTCATTCACAGTATATTGAATACTTTGCACAAATCTAACGTTGATATTTTGTACACATTTTTACATATTAGGGGAAAAAATTCATTTCATAAAATGGAACAGACACTTTGATCACAATGTTGTTATGACACAATTTCAGATGTGTGAATTTTGTTGCATAGAGAGCTTGCGGATCACAAAATTGGTCCCACTAATTAAATTCTCTTTTTTAATTCCAACGAGTGGTTGATCATATTAGTTGTTTCAGTTCCAGGTGGGACGTTTTAAAACATGCACCCTGAAGAAACATTTCATTTTTTCTTTTTTTTTTTTAAAAAAAAATAAAGAAAGTGATATAATTTCTCGTCATACCTATTTGCAGTATCATATTTTTTGTTTATGTGAAATGGGTTATTATAAGCAATTAGCAATGCAATTGAAATTGTACCAATGTATGTACACTAAATTCATATCATTACATATTGGTCTGGCCAAATGCCATCTTCATATAGCTTAAACATTAACACCATTGTCTTGTGTTCTCACTAATACATGCACTTTTTGGCATACATAAGTGTTATTTTGAAGCTGAGATTGGGTCCTGCGTCTGCCAACACAATTTGACCTATTATTGGTATTAACGCATTTAATGGCCTTTTATAAAAAAACTACTTTGATTACAGTTTACCAAAACAAAAAAATGAAACTTCAATAATACTTACAAAGTGCAATAAATTGTCTATGTTAAAACAATTTGGTATATTATGCATTTTATTCCTTTCAAACAAATGTCATTGTACATTTGGTTTTCTCCAAAATGATTTTATTTTCTTTCAAGTAAATAGTTAGGTTTTCTGAATTAGAGATATTTCCTGCATTCAGATGAGTAATTGTTACCGAAAATGTCCTTAGTATTGGTCTAGTTACTGTAAGTATAAACAGTGATTTGTTTGATTTATTTGCTTTCACGTGTGAAATTTTCAATTAATCTGAGGTTCTTCAACAAACCTGATAGGTGAAAATGCCATATATGTTGAAAAAAGTGTGAGAAAACATGGAGAAGCTTGATGGATAGATCATTCTTCAGGCAGCTGACTAGAAGCTCACTTCTGGATTGACTATCAATTAAAGGTAAAAATTATTATTGAAAATAGCGCTAACTTAACTTTGAATTTGCAAAGTGGATTCATTCAGCTATACCTTTTCATGGAACAAAAATTGGCAGTTTCTTGTAATAATACACAAAGCTTAGCGCATCTTTTTTCTAAGTGATCAGTATCCTGTCAAATCAAATGTTTAATGAGTATTGATAACATTGATATTTTCGAATAATTGGATCATTTTTAAAAACTACTGTATGTTATTAGAATTTTGGAAAAATCAACATGTGATTTACTATATTTAGACAATTGCAGACTTTGTACTAAAATACAAAATAGATTAGTGGTGTTTTGATCCATTGTAGGAACTTAGTATTTTTTATTTTTATAAATTGATAGCTTATAAAATAAATTTTATGAAAAAATAAAAATGCCATAAGTAGTAAAGAGTAATGCAGATTTACCTCTATCTGCTGTATGTAGTATTCTAGTTTATCAAGAATTATAATTATTGGAATAGATGACTCTTGCTCATGGAATGCTGTTAAATATCTCATAAGACTGTGCAACTGATCGACATAGCTATGATAATTAAAAAATATTTTTCAGTTCTATTAAAGTCATTATTAACCTGGGTCATGTGAATAGAACTGCACTCAAATTTGGGAATCAAATGAAATAAAAGCATTTCTTCTGAATATTTTTAACTATCCAGTATGTACTTAATCTGAGTTTTATTCACATGCCCTAATTGCATTCCTACTACATGTAATGGATAGGTGGATAGCATGGATAAATTGCTCACATCAGTTTTAAGTATTTCATGTTCATCATTGTTGGTAGTGGCATACCATGAACAGACAAAGGCAGTTTTTTAAGAGGTCTTGGGCAAATGTACAAGGTTCTTTCACCATTATTGCATTTGCTGACAGCTGCTTGAAACAGTAATGGTGTTTTCAACCTAAAAAAAATTCCATAGAGTTCCCTGGTGTAAAAATAATATAACTTGATGGAAATGTGAGATTACATTGATAATTAAGACTACAAAAACTTTCTTTTGTACTTAAACATTAATAGAACAAAGTATCCTAACCTATCTACAGATTAATAATAATCGTTGGCCTATCAATGGATTACAACAGGTATCAATTGTTGTGAGATCAATTTAAATTTATTTTTATCACAAACGATCGATGTGTTTCCATGAGAGCCTTGAGAGGCAAACGTTTCTTGGCCTTTCACATCTACTTTCATGCATTTTGAAACACAGTCGTAGTATCCTTTCAAGAATTAAATGCGATCTACAGTACATCTACACTGAGTATTGTTCACATTTCAAACGCAGCTTGTAAATTATGCGTAAAACCAGGCAGTCCAAAAGTTACTTTTATATTTTATTAACGCGCGCGCACCGTTTGCCAAATTCTGCAGCAATTCTTTCTCTGAATGCTTGAAGATTTCTTGACTGTCGTAAATTGTAAGCATTATAATGTCTTAAATTTTCATCGTCCCCCAAAATTCAAATTCATACATGTATATGTATGATGTTAGATCAGGTGACCAATTTATTGGCCCACCATTGGTACATACGTCAATACCCACCCACCCCCAAAAAAAGTGAATTTTTATACACTGTAGATGCCATTTTATGAAATGAATTCAAATGATGTACAGTATATACAGTATAAATAATAATTTTAATTTACGTCCTTGTGTACGCATCTGTATAAATATTCTTGACGGACGTTGGTGATTTGAGTAGTTGAGAGATTACATGGTTATTATTAATTACTACTGGTCATGGTGCCATGAACCCTCGACAAGTGTCTATTGTCGATACTCTATCGCCCATATTTATCTTATGTGCATGTACATGTAGATTAATTAATTTCGTCATCATGCCGGTGTCATGATGACGTCCAGCCATTACGTAACTTCACGAGGTCCAATTTCAATAGCCTATGCAATATCTATTAAACGAGTCAGCTAGAAGCCTCGTGACCACTTCATTCGAACTTTTGGGCTTTTATCTCATCCTGTTGCCACACACAAAATGACGTATATTGGTTGGGTATGAAACGTACGTGTGCTCCGATCCAAAAAGCATTGTTCTCCCATTAATCGTCTGGCAATAATTAGCGTCATTTCCCGCGCTATATCCACTCACCACAGGGAAAATAGAAGCAAAAACATGTGGCAATTTGAGGAAATTAGGTTGGGCAGCCGCCATGCTTCGTTCTACCATGTGGAAATGTTGATATGCTCTAGCGCTAGATGTAACCGAACTTGCCATTGGTTGGCACTGATGTCATCGTGTTCGTTTGTCAGCCGTCTTTTGATTGGCTGCTCATTACGTATGCGTTGAGTTTTATTTTTAGAACATTGACATCATAGCTAATTCGAGTGTGGTGGGTTCAAAGTGTGTGGAGATGTTCCCCGTAAATGTTCGGTTTCCCCTATCGAAAAGATAAAAAATTGGATTGTGGACGTTTATACATTTGAAAAGTTTCTTTACTGACGTTATACTTCTCGTTGATAATACTACTTAGTGGCGAAAATTGTTCAGAAAGGTGAGTCCCGTTAACGTATTTATGCTAGCGAATTTTCGAAATTTCGTTCGAATTTTGCCTCATTCGATATGTAACGAACCCCTGTAAAAGTAATTCGGAAATATTTGGTTTTTCGGATTTTAATTGCGACGTTTCTTGGGTCGGTTGTATGGTTGTGCCCTATGTATGGAGTATTTAAGTCTTTTTATTTGAAACCAAAGTTTTAAAGATGAAACTGCAGGCTGCATGCAGGTCGGTATTTTCTTCCTCTTTCTGGTGGCCATCGGGCCATGGCCACATGTTCGGAAATTAATCGGTTGTACAGGTTCATGAGCGCATCTCACGTATGTGATCTGGTATTTTATGTTTAAAACGTCAGAAATTAAAAAAGTTATCATAATCATAACGCCCCAATGCCAATAAGGGTAGTTATAACCAGTTAAATCGAGGAAATCCCTTGAATAGCAAGTTTGAAAACGTGGGATCGAGTTTCTTCCTAAATTAAAGATTCCACAACATTTGACCTATCACGAACTTAGTCCAAAATTGAAGCTACACCCGGCCTTTAGTTTTATTTGATTTTATTCAGTTTTAAATGTAATTTAATTACCATGAACGAGATCGTTATGAATCATCTTGGCGTAAATGGTGGCCTCGGTGCTTTTACATGGGAAAATAGTACAGTATTTATGTTCCCTATATGATAGTTTCGTATACAAACTTCTGAAAACGTATGGCAAAGTTATAGCGAAATATTAACCATGCTTGAAGTTTCTGTTGGGTAACGAAATATTTATTTGAAGCTTGTCCATTAATTCTGTCATTGCACGATAAGGACCCCCATGTTAGTACTTTTAAGCTATTTTTTTAATCAAATATTGAAATATCCTGTCTCTGACGCAGTTGTCATACTGTATATGGGAAAAAGATACAATAAGTCTACATGCATCTACTCTGTAATACATGTATGCAACATCAATGTTGGCCGTAAATTCTTGTATACGTTTTATCTGCTCAAGGTATACATTGTAGTTAAAGTACCATGGCAGCTAATGGACGCTTTCTTTAGTATATTTGATAACATGTGTGTTTAAATTGAAATTTCTTCTTTATAAAATAAATTTTTCGACTGTCGGCTTCTCAGTTGTCATTTTGATTGCTCGATTTCTGAATCGGAATTTTTAATAAATTCTTCTGACGAAGCAATGTTAAGAATCAGATAGGTTAGTTATAGCTTTCCAAGTGTCCATTGTATGCCAGTTTTATAGCTCCAAAAATTCAATTGCAATCTGAAGAAAACATGCTGGATTTCCATTTATTTTTTGGTCCAAATTTGATTGTTTTCATGAACGTCGTCATGACTGCCCATATTTGTAGGGTGGTCATTTTAGAGATGTCAGATTTGCCTTCAAATTGAGCCAATTTTTTTTGGAGTGTGGCGCAGCAAGTTTCATACATCGATTTCATTTCTGTGCACAACATTGCACTAACTTGTATAAACTACCTGTGAGTCATGAAGCAATAATGTAGGAACCCATGGCAAATGTCATAACTTTGTTTGCTCCCCCTGATGACTATTCCATGCATTGTTTAGGTGGCACTGCCAGCTTTACTAGACCAGGTGGCCATTATAAAGTTGATTCATAAAGTACAGGAAAAGAGATAGCGATAGCAATTCATATCGGTAGGTTTTGTTTGCATTTTGATGAGTATAGTTTTGCCATAATGTGTCAGAAATATCTGTGGTTGTACCTGGACTAGAGCGCATCTTTATTCCTACCTTTTGGTGAGGTTTTGATGAATACAGTTATAATTCAGCAGACAAAAAGGTCGTACTCGTACTACATGTTGAGCTTACTATTAAGACATTTCTGTTAAATGTAAATGACGGTCGAAACTTTATCAACACATCAAATTGGCTTTCCTCCCACGCAACAAATTTTAATCTTATCTTACTAGACACTATTAAGTACTTTAAAATATACAAAGTCATCAAGCATGATGCATCCAAAAAAATTGATCATCGTTTATTGCAGATGTAAAATTTAGTTGGTTTCTATAGTGGTGGGGGTTTTTCCGAGTACATGTAGGCTACTGATGTCCAGTACATGTATACTGTGCTGTGAGTATATGCTATTGAACGTCTAACCAGTTTTCCAATAGTCTTGGAATATACGTAGGTCTTGTATTGTTATCCTCTTCAGAAATGCTGCAAACCATTAGGAATTGGTGCATTTTTGAATTATTATGCTAAAAGCTATGCTGGATGATAAATTGATGTATAGCTAACGTGTTTTCAATACTATAGAATAAATGATGGCAATCCAGAGTTTGTGCCATTTTATCTGGGGTTTTCCACCTCACCTACTTCATTGGATATATGATTCATGCATGATTTCAAATATTCCCAAAATTATAGATTAGTGGAATGTTTTAAAAAGGCATGACAGATATTATATTTTTAAAAAAGTTATGAATGTATTCCACAAAAAATTATCTGTATTTTTGATAAATTTAAGAAAATATTCAACCAGTGACATCTTTGTTTATAAGGTTTATTGTTCTATAAGAGGAATGCAATCCATACTTGAGAGCATGATTTCATATGGCAAAACATCAAACTCCATGAAAAGAAAATCTGCTACTGTTTGGAGTTTTTCAAGTGATTTAACCAAAAACACAACTCGTAGACTATTTATTTGCATAATAGGTAGGCCAGAGGTAAACCATGACAAGACGCAAATAAGTCAAGTGGTGTTTTTTTTCCAACCAGCAGTGTATTCCACGAATTGCTGAGACACTCGTACTTATTTTAAGACCATTGTATTCTTAGAAAATAAGTTGGAAATTTTGTGCTCGCCATTTTTAATGCTTGTCAGCACTTAGCACCCAGTTCTGTAAATGGTCCTACAGGCAAAATGATGCGGAGTCATCGCCTCTTGCAGAATCGGCGAAATAAAAAACAAAAAGCAGGTGAATCACGCAGGTAAAACTGAAGTCTGACTTGGACACCCCAGTGCATTCACTTCAATGCAGTGAGATTGTTTGAGCCAAACCCGGTGAAATTCCCCACCCCCCTCCTTTGATGATCCACTAGAAGGCCTTGGTGGAATGAGGGAGGGGGAAGAGGATGGGGGCCACGGATTAGTTTGGCCTAGCATGATTACATACGGACAAATGGAAATGTGGTTTAGTCACAACTCGAAACGAGCGTAGTGAGGGAGCTGGTTCGTTCGGTTGTTGAACGTCAAGGATGAGAGCTTTTAGTGGTGCAAACAGTCAACCATGAATTAAGATACCTAGACAACCTGCAAAATCTTGCTAGTTGGATCATATTGAGAAAAAATTCTTAAAAACAAAGCGCCTTAACACTAATAAAAGAGAACATGTATTAAAATGTTGAAATCTGAATCCACAATTTTTTATTATACATGTATATTATATAGGCTAATATATACGAATATAAGGAAACATCTGTAATGGTATAATATCCATATACTATTTATCAACTTAATTGCACAGCGAGCTTGTCTCGGGAAATTGTATGAGCTTGTAACAGGCTGTCAAACTATATGGGGTTAATGCATTACATATTTGAGAGAGTGACACTGGTAATAGTTAAGTTGTTAATGATGACGGTTATTGGTGTGTCTAGGATGTAACTATGTAACGACGGGTAAATCTGTGGTTTTTTTATTGCACTTGTTCGCAGTTGAAAGGCTTTAATGCGACTACTCATCTTCGTGAATTACGTACCTTAGTATCGCGAATGCAAAATTTGTTTGCTGATGACTTTTTAAATTCATAGTAACTTACCTTTTGGACTTATTCAAACTGGTTCGGCGAGCACGTCTCATTATATTTTACTAGTTTGTCATATAATCAAATGACCCTTCTGATAAGAGACTTTTATTTCTTGATTTCAGATACACGCATCTTGCCATGTGCTCAGCCACAGTAACTTCTCGCCAGTGGACTTTGATAAACTGCAGACAACAAGCGGATATGTCTTGTAGGATAAAGCAGGTATGCGACTGCATAATTTAAGTATAGCCTTTAGGCCACATATAATTTCATTCGAGGTTTAAGTCCGAAGTAGAAAGCCTGTTTATGAGTATGTTGTTTGGAACAATCAAATTGATGTACAAGATCAAGATGACCTTTTCTGCGCTTTTGCAAGCGGTATCTGTTGATGTCATGGAATTGTCCGCAGAACTATTGAGAGTCCATGGGTGTAAAAGACCAGGCGCCTTTTGACTTCAAGGCATTGAGCCCGCTAAACCAACCAACCATGGGTATCCCCGTGTAATGCACCGGAAACATGAGGTGTACCGTGTTGGGCTAAACCCAAGACCTTTAATGCTAGAAATTTATAAACAGGGTGGTCACAGGTTAGACTCGAAACAAAAGCTAGTGTTTTGCCAAGCTTCTCATTGCAATTGTTATTTTATTTTTCATTATGACAAAAAATTGATATGCATTAACGAGTAAGTTTTGGTCAGGGAAAAGTCGGGGAAAATTAAAATTTTGTGGCCACCCTGATAAAGCAACCTCGGCTATAAACAATGATATAATTGTCATCCACTTTATCTTATAATGCATAAAACTTTTACTACATTCCTCCGTTCATTTCTAAAAATAAATATGCATTCGTTCTATTATTTAGGTACGCGCTTTAGAATTACTTTCCATGTTTTGTTTTTTAATGAACGGAGATATGTTCTACATTGGGGGGAAAATTATTGCTAAGTAGGTATTATAATTATGATATGAAGAGTTGATTTTGAAATTTCTAGCATTTTACAGGTCAGGGGTAAGCTGATACCCGCATACAGTACATGTACGTCATTCACCCGTAGTGCGACCACTGATTTTCACTGCAGCATGAGTCATCGCGCATATAATTGCTCACGTTGTTGCACATGCACTATTCGCAGACGTAAACTCGAGTAGTGAATACGCAAGATCCCATACGCGGACCATAATCAATATCGGAAAGGGTGGTTTTTGTGCGGGCCATGTTCCGGATTCTCACAATGAACATTTCATTGGGCGTTAGTTGTTTGAATTAGCAGTAGCAGCTGCTTCTCAGAGGTTTTGCGAGGCGGATGAGAAGGGAGGAAGTGGCCGAGGTGGGTTTCCTACTCGATTATGGAGAATCCTCAGGAGGGGAATTTCCCCCTTCATCCCGGGGATGAGGGAATATAGCGACATACCGTTACATCATGGACGCAGGATGGTGGGGTTATATTAATGCTCCCACGTTATTCATCGGGGCTTTTGCGGGGGAGATAACGAAGTATCGGAATTACACTTGTTGTATGCGTATTGCGATGGAATTTGTGAGGGGAAGGGTAGCGGTACGCGACGTGGAATTTGCAATAGCGGACGAAATGGTAATGGACGACGGTGTATCATCGACAGCCCCATGGTGATAAATTGAAATGTTTGCCTTCGCTTTATTCAGCTTTCAGGTGATTCACTCCTGCGTTCCAGGCGATCCATGAATCAGTCATCGGATCGAGTCCGTACCAATCCACCCAACGACCATTAAACGAACCCATTGGAATTTGCTCGGACGATCGGGTGACTGTGTGCGCGTGATTCATCATTTTAATTGAATTTGAATTCCGCGGCATTACCCACCTCATGGTCTGTGCTTGGCAAGATGTAGTTATAGTTTCGGAAAAATTATACTCGACTGCCCTTCTTTAAGTGGCTTTCTAGGGCGTTTCTTTGTATTTCAATTGACATTGAAGGGCGATTGACAGCTTCGATTTCAAGATGCGTAATAAGTTCACTTAGAATTGATCGCACTCGGTTCATTGTTACATCGAGAAGTAATTTTTTTGCACCCTTGCCAGTGCACAATGACACGGTCTAGATTCGAGGAATCAGATCTTTGAAGTTAATGAATGGGAATTGTTTGACATAAAACAGCTTGCTGAAAAGTTGCGAGTGGTGGGGGAGGCGTACGGAGTAGCCTAGTTTGTTTATTGGTAAAGTTGACGATAGCCTTGGTTCGATCAGAGGCAACGACTCTGAAAAGCCAAATTTGGATTGCATTGAGTGAGTTTTTTGTCGAATAATTCTACTTAAATTATGTTTAAGCTATATTTCCGCATCCAGAAATAGCATTTTTGCAAACACGTGCAATGGTTTGAGTAACCCGTGAACTTGCGTGCGTGATAGGTTTTCTCTCTCCTCCTATTTGTTTTCAGTTACCTGATACCATTTGCATGCATTTATTTTTAAAACACATTACATGTTTTGTGTTTTAAATACTTGTGATCAAGCATCATTTACTCATTAAAAATCACTATCTGTCGAAGTTACATATCCCAAGAGGAAAAAGTGAAACCCTGTTGGTTGGCTGTCGTTATCGCCTACTCGCGATTTGCTCAGCCTTTTCCGAGTACCCCATGGAGCATTTTAAAATTCAGGATTAAATTTCGGTATGACAACATTTTAGCATCTGTTTGTACGTGGCATGAAGCGGGTTAGGCCACCACGTTGGAGTAACTCTTGAGGCGTACATTCGCCAAAGAAATCCTGGTGTCCTTGCAAGGTGACCAACTTGTTTTGAAGGTTGGTAAAATTGAGGATGTGAGGTGTGCGCAGTAGGTAGCCGATAGCAAGGTTGGAAAAAAATGTTGGTGTATGCGTCACAAAGGCTCCTGGCCTCAAACTCTGAAACACGTTTCTGAGAAAACCCTATTATGCAAGTTTTGAGGGATCCTGCACTGTATAGGGCCCTGGAGCGACTCGCGTTTTGCTTCTAAGATATCGCCATCTTTCAACTTTTTTAGTCATTAGTTTTGCGAAGACAATGCCTCTTGGTTTTATTTCCTCGTCCACTTGTCTATCCTACAGTGCATACGAACATGTATTGAGGCGCTCTGTGGATCGAGCGACCATTTAATTCGGAACATTGGCAGTGGGTCAAAAAATGCCGATTCAGCAGAATAAATTAAGAGGCTCTGTTTAAGGTTATTTCACTATGATAAAACAGATCGCTGTACATTCACTCAGTTTTCTCTTCAATGATTTGGAAACCTTGAACATGAGTCATGTTCATTTAATGCGTGTATCAAGTTCGAATCTATTGGCTGTTTCTGTTTGACTGTGGGGAGTTGTCCTATGAGCCGACTGCTGAATTGTAACTTGTAATTTACATTTACTGTATGTTAAAAAGTTTGCCGGTTTCAATATGTCATGACAACTATGCACCCTAATGTAATAAAAGATGCGCCTCAGTCTAACATCCCTGGATGTATAATAACCAGCTCAAGTTTGCATATGTTATATTCTGCCAATTTACTAGGTGCGGTTTAAACTTGCTCGAAAATGATATACATTTACTCCCTCGCATCTCCTTATCACGCGTACTGTTGGATTGTAGTTTGTCATTTATAGTCGAAATTGTTTGACATAGTAGTTAGTTTGATTGAGAATTAAGCGTGATTTACAGTATACATTTAGTAAGCATTGTTCCCCTGGTCTGGAATTTACTGACTAAATGCTGTAGTGTTTTTATACTCTCGAAGCTTTGGCGCCACCGCGGTGTAGTTGTTGGGATTCTATATGCATGAAACTATGCCTTAAAAATAACAATAATGGATTTAATTCAACGCAATTTTCATGCCACATGAGTATGGGATTGGTTCAGTTTAACTGAGGTTTGCTTAAGAATTGCATTATATCACAGTGATGTCGTGTATACAGTATATATTGGTTTTATTTCAGAATTTATATGGAAAGTTTAGTAAACTAAGCTGTTGAGATAAGAGCCTTAGTTAATTGACGAATTGAATTTCCATGTAATACAAAATTGTATGTACTAGCCTAAATTCAGTATAGCTTCTTGGCTATGAGTGTAGTTTTCCCTGTGGTGTACAGCAGTTGCTAAATAGTAGTCGTCCCAGAGCAAATGGTGCCATTTGCGTTTACACTGTAGGTGCAGCCATAGTGCAGCATAGACGAAATGTCCATGACGTAGTTGAATGCAGC